>PVKA01037598.1:0-20916 GCA_004027165.1 Ctenomys sociabilis | reverse complement strand
TAAATGTCAGGCTGCTATTTCTAAGAAATCATTTACCCTCAAAGCAAAGGAGTCACTGAGGATTGCCAGGAGCATTTACAAGCAGCAGATCTTTAGGCTGTCATTACCCACAGGCTCCAGCTGTGAAAACCCAGGACTGCAATTCTGATAGAGCCAGGATTTGAACTCTGCTCTGTGTGATCACAGAAGTCCAGGATCCTCTTAGTGTCTCACTGCTCCTAAGAGTCTTCGCCACTCACGAGGGTACTCAGATTATCTTGAATGCAACTTCTGAAAATGAATTTTAGCAATGTCTTGGACAATGCCAGCTGCGTGGGACCTGGTCAGCTCTACATTTCACTGAGGATGAGATTAATTTTAATGGAGAGATTAAATTTTTTTAAAAAATAGTTTTATGTGGTTATACTAGAATGTACAGTGTTTTATAAAATGTATTTCTGAATGTTTGCGCTGGAATTTCCTGGAGATTTTTCTGCTTTTCCTCTTGGGGGAAAAGGATCCCCAAGCCTTGGGTCACTTAAGGCCTGCTTTGGATGCTTCATGAGGCCAGAGCCCCACTCAGTTAGGTTTGGATTAAAATATCTCCCCAAAATCTTGTGTTCCGGTGTGGGGCTTTTGGAAGGTGCTTGGATCACGAGAGCACTGCACTCTCCAGTGATTAGTCAGTGAATGAGATTGTATTATGTTCTGATGTTTGGACATGAGGCCTGGTTGGAAGAGGCACATCACGAGGGGTTGGGTGTGGCCTGGAAGGCTGACTCTTGGCAGCTGGCTCCTGCTCTCTGGAACAAGCAGTTTTCTCCCACCAGGCCCTTTCACCATTGTGTTTCCTCCTTGGAGCCAGCCAACCATGGACTGAACCCACCTGAGACTGAGCCCAAGCAGACTTCTCCACCTTTACATTGCAGGTGGTAGGTGTTTTATTTCAGCAAGAAAGAAGCTGACCAATAGGCCTTCTCAACCAGTTCATGCTCTGCACACTTAAGGCTCAGGAGTTCCTGCTTAACTTGTGGGGGTTAAGGCAGGTGTGCCTCTTCTCAACATAGAGGTGGAGTGCTGTGTCCACACATGGTGGCCAGCAGCTTCCTGCTCTCTGAGAGGTGCTGGGAGAGGAAGGGAAGGGCATCGAGTGAAAGAAGGTATGATTTTGGCCATTATTTGACAAGGAAAGTGAGTAGAAAGAATGTCTTTCATTTAATAGTTCATTCACTTAAAATTTAGCATCTCTGTAGAAATATGGGATGCTGTTTCTGTTTGCAGTCTTACCCAAAGATCTGAAAATGTGAGGCAAAGTCTGGGCCTAGAGATGTGTCCTCATGCAGATTCTCAGCTCCCTTCTTGGACTTATGACTTGGAAGCTTTGTGGCTGCAGCCAAAAGCCAGCACTTGCATTAATGCCTAGGTTGAAATTTGGATGCCCTGAAGTTTGAGAGCTGCTCTTTGGGGGCTTCTCTGCAATGGGAAGGACCATGTGCCAGGAGTCCTCTTGTCTTTGCTTTTCACAGGCTGGGGTTTCAGCATGGGGACCAATTATCACTTCCACAGCTGGAGAGTATTTGTCATTGTCTGTGCTCTGCCCTGCACTGTGTCCATGGTGGCCCTGAAGTTCATGCCTGAGAGCCCCAGATTTCTGCTAGAGGTGAGTCTGTACCTCCTCATCAGCTACAGGAGTCTTGGCCTTGCTTCCTTCTGTCCCCTATTCCTTGTCCTCTTCTGATTGCTCCTTGCAAACTCCCCCATGTTGGCTGACCTTATGCATCATTAAATCTGGCACCCTGCCTGCTGGTGATGGTTGCAGATCCTAGGTTCATGGCCTGATCATGCTGGAAGAGGGATAGGGGTACATGGGATCTCAAGCAAGAGCCCTCTTCCAGTCTAGGCAGTGATTTGCCCCTGGACATGGTGCACTATTTTGCGTGGCTGCAATGAAGTCTGAGGTTCACTGTTGTACCCAGAGCCATCAGGGATCTTGGCCACACGGGGCCTTTGTACTCCCAGAAAGCTACCTGGGTCCCGAGAGATGCTCCCCCAACCTCTCCAACTTTGGGGGACCATGAGCTTGCAGTGATCAGACAGGTGATACATTGGCAGACAGGAGACAGAACACAGAGGCTGTCACAATCCCAAGCCCCAGAGTCCACGGATCTGCTTCCCTCTTGAACTTTCTGCAGAGCAAGCCTCAGTGTTCAGTTTCCTCCTCCTCCTACACATCTGGCAGGGGCAGCAGGAAGTTGTTTTAACATCCACCCTTTGTTGTGTGCTTGTTTCTTGGGGTTGCTGAAACAAAGAACCAACAAGAAAGTGGTTTATAATAGCAAATCTTTCTCACCATGTTGGAGGCTAGAAATCCTGAATCAGGCTTTTGACAGGGCCATGCTCCCTCTGAAACCTACCAGAGAGAATCCTTCCTTGTTCTTCACAGATTGTGGTAGTTTAAAGGCAAATGTTGCTGGCAACTGCATTACTAAACTGCAGCCTTTGTCATTACATGGAGTCTCCCCTCTGTGCCCCTATGTCTTCACGTGGCTGTGTTCTCATAAGGAGAGAGTCATTTTGGATTAGTGGATCACACCATTCCAGGATGAGCTCAGCTTAGCTCATTACTTTTGCATCACCCTCTTTGCAAGTAAGGACACGCTATGGCACCGAGGCGAGGACTTCTGTGCACGGCTTGTTGTCACCTCCCTTTGTCTCACCAGGTAGGAGCATGGCTCCTGTCCCTTGACCCACTCACCTTTACAACTGTAATTACTCACATCGGATTATAGTAGTAATACTTGACATTTCCGCCTTTAAGGGACAAGCCTATGGTCCTTCCAGGATGGGTGGGGGATGCAAATGTGTCCAGGTGTTTTCACCAGCCCTAGGTGAGCATGAGTCTGTGTCTAATCCACCTCCATCCAGGCATTGGGCCCTTTTTGCAGGGTTTTCTACCTTGATTAAATGGATTTTCATGTCGTTTTTCTTTTTTTTTTTTTTCTGTTAGATGGGCAAACATGATGAAGCCTGGATGATTCTCAAGCAAGTCCATGACACCAACATGAGGGCCAAAGGGACCCCAGAGAAGGTGTTCACGGTGAGTGTGTGACAGCCTCTTCCTACTGTGTGGGGATTTATATACTAAGCATAATTTTAATAATTAAAACACTTTTAATAATTTAACATAAGTGCTGTGAAAAGGAAAATAAAATCCTACTATTCCTATTGTTCTATCATGATTATTATTTGTATTTTGGTGGCTGTCCTAGGTTTTTCCTTAAGTAGCATTAAACTGACAGTAGGAAACCCCACCCATATTCACGTGAGCATAAGCATATGTATGCATATTTGCATGTGCATATTAAGCAGCACTCATGAGCAGTTGATATGTTGCCTCCTAGCATTCATAACCATCAACTTAATAAAAAATAAGGTCAGAAACATTAGCACAGCTTTAATGAATATGTCCCTCAGGTCAGAGGTTTGCTTACCCTGTTTTATTACCTTGTTTCTATAAATATTGTTGCAGTATACCCTCTCACGCACAAGGGATGATAGTTCCTTCAAAGTCTGAGTTTTCTAAGAGGAGAGTAGACTTCTGGAAATAAAATTACTGGCCCAGAATATTTTTTTCCCCCCATTTATGTATTTGGTACAGGGTCTCCCTACACAGCTTGGACTCGAAGTGATCCTCCTGTTTTCAACCTTCCCAGAGTTGGGATTACAGGCGTGTGCCACCACGCCCTGACTTGTCAGCTAAGCATGCCACAGGGGCGGGGCCGGTGAGTCATGCAGGACCAGGGGTTGAACCCTGGTCTCTGAGCTTGCCAAAGCAGGCGCTTAGCCCACTGGGCTATCTCACCGGCCCTAGAACATGGGTATTTTTACAGATTCAAGATATATTGCCAAACTACATTGCATTAGAGTTGTGTCACTCCACCACACCACAAGCAACAGGGCACACATGTCTCGCCAGCGCTCACCGCTAGGCTTCATTTTGTTTCCTTGCTTGCTGAAAAGGCAAAGAAGCCACGGTGTTACTGTCCATGAAGGTGTCCTCTGCAGAGATGCTGTGTCCTTATCTGTCCTGCGCTCTGGCAACCACAGGGCCTGCCTGCTAGCAGCTGCTCTGCGTGCCTGTTTCCATAACTGCTTCTAAGAACGATTCAAATCCATTTCCTTTGGGAAGCCTTCCTGAGTTGACACCACGTAACTCTTGTTCAGTGCTTTTTTATTCTTTGACATCTATAATTTCAGTATATAGTAACTGTCTTTGTTGGCCTGATGCCTAAAATCCCTAATTCTCTGGCAGGATTACATGGTAGTCAAGTATCTGCACCAGCAGTCAGGCAGTCTGGGTCTTACATCCTGGTTTTG
Source organism: Ctenomys sociabilis (assembly GCA_004027165.1). Lineage (NCBI taxonomy): Eukaryota > Metazoa > Chordata > Mammalia > Rodentia > Ctenomyidae > Ctenomys > Ctenomys sociabilis. The sequence continues at coordinate 16,560 of PVKA01037598.1, read as the reverse complement.
ATGCTTTCTAGCTGTGTGGCCTTTGGCAAGGTAGGCTCCGTGCCTCAGTTTCCTCACCGGAAAGCAGGACAGTAGTACATATCCGTAAATGCGGTTATTGTAAGGATTGCCCTGAAACCATGCCTAGCTCACAATGCTACAGATATGATGTTATTAAAAAATGTCATGACATTTTTCATGAATTAGCTCTTGTTACACACTATGGAAAATTGCCCAATGGCACATTTCTCTAATTTCAACACTCCTAAAATATTTAAAACACAGGACCAATACTTTTTCATGAGCGTGCATTAAGATTTATAATTAACAGAAGTCTTCCAAATGGAAGATGTTAAGGGTACATTTTCCATTTTCTTTGTGTGCTGGGGTTTCTTGTAATGCCACAGCTGGGCTACAGGTGCAGAGACCAGATGTGTTTCTGCTCATGGAATCTTGGCAGCCTTGGCTCAGTCCTGCAGCCCCTCTTCTTCCCATTCCACTTGGCTCAGACAGATCCACATTTCTTTTGAACCTCCTGCTTTCTGAATCTACATCACCTGGATTGATTTTTTTGTACTGCATCATCCTTGTATGAAACACACACACACACACACACACACACCCCTTCACACCAAGCATTTGTGAATTTTTCAGCCTTACTGAAAAGTCTGAGGATAATAGGAATTACATTAGAGCCTTCTTTTCTTTTTATCATCTCTCCTCTTTCCATTGCAATCTTTCCTTCTCCCTTTGGAATAAAATAACCTGATTTTGGCCCATGCCTTGATCCTTCAAGTCTGAGTGTGTCTCCCTGAAATTTGCCTTTATCGTAAGCTGTTTAATAACAGATTTATCCCCTACATGCATGGACTCTCCTAAGAGAGATCCTGATAGGACATCCCTCTGCACCCTGACTTGCATGTTCATCGTTCTCATCTAGGCAAACTGTTATCTCTCTCTGTATCTTATTTCATACATGGTCATCTGGCACAGTAGCACCCACACAGGGGGGCCACCCACTGCCTCCTGCCTATGGCTCCAGGAAGGACCCTTTCTAAGTCATCCATTGGCCTTGTCCCACTTTGGTTGCCTTTGTACATAAGTGACCCCACACCTTCTCCTTTGACAACTTGTTGTAATGTGTTAGTAGATGAGCTTTGGCAAATTAATACTTTAGTATTCAGTTTATGAATTGGATGTCCCCATCCTTGAAGTGGTTTGGGGCACACTTAAAGGAGCACAGGGAGGGCAAATCTAGAAGCAGGTTGTTTGAAGTTTGAGGGACACAATGGTCTTATTTGGACTATCTATTCAGAAATTCAATCTAACAATACTGTGTCAGTTGGTTGCCTGTGATTGGCTAAGCTTAAATGTTATTTTCTCTTACATCTGAGTTAGGTTCTAATGCCCAGGGAATTACAGCCACCTCAGTCTCATGTCCTCTCAATTATTTTTAACGAATCTTACTAGCCTAGTGTTGAAGAGATAAGTCTGATTTTTAAAAACCTCCAATTTCCAAAGGTGAAGGGTGAGCCCCTTACTCCAAGACCTGAGCTCCTTATGTAAGGATAGAAGTGCTTCTTGGGGGAGAGAGCTGAGGGGGAAATCAGTGAGGAGGGGGATATTCAGTGTTGAGACTGCGGCTTATCCAAACACACAAGCTGGGTCCTAGATATAAGCTCTGCTTTTAGTAGGTTTTACTGAGTAGGAAAATGGCGCATGGTTGTGGGTTCAGTGTTCCAGAGTGACTTGATGATTTATGAATTATGTAGCAGGAGTGACGTGGTGGGCCAGGAGAAGACAAGAAGGATGGAAAGAGGGAGGGAGAGGGAAGGAAGGAAGAAAAGAAAATGAAAAGAAAGAAAGAAACGAAGGAAGAAAGGAAGGAAAGGTGGAAGGAAAGAAGAAAGCCAGGAAAGAAAGCAGCAGGGAAGGTAGGACTGGAACTGCTGAGTGACCTCAGAGAGCCAGCCTGTGTTGGCAGCAGTTGGGAATTCTCAGTCCACCTGGATGCAGCTACCTATTTTGTCCTGTCTGCCCCACCCTCTTTGGTAAATTTCTCTGAAATGAACTCAGTAGCCTGAGAAAGGCTGATGGTGGTCAGAATCCCTCTGAGGGAATCTTCAGGTCATTCTGTGCCTCTCTCTTTGCTTTCACTGGTGAGGCCTGAGTTCTATCAGTTTCCCTCTCTGCCTGCTCAGCTTGGGAACAGCCACCTGGCAAGTGTCCCCAGAGAAGCCTTAGAAGGGAAGGTGTTGATGCCTTCCGCTGAGCACCTGTGTTCTGCGGGGCTTGGGACATATGCTAATCGGGATGGAATCAGTGACAAGTGTTCTAATTAATCATAATTTAAAGTGTGCCTGAAATTGTCAACACACCCACTCCAAAATCCCTAGGGAATGGGGTGTTATTTTCCTAAGGAGGAAAGAAAATAATTTGTTGTTGAGTGCTTTGGATGGAGTGTGGTTTTCAAGGGGCTTGGAGTTTAGTGTCAGCTTTGGATCCTGGTCTCCTTGGGGGAGCAGGACCCAGTTTGAGATGTTTGTAGGATAAATGAAAGCCCTGGCTCCAGGCTCCAGCCAGAGCCTGCCCCACTTGCTTTTAGGTCCTCCTGTCACATCTCAGGTAATGCAAAGCCATGGCCCCAGGAGTGGCTGGACAAGTCCAGGAGCCTCGCAGTGTGCCCATGGCAGTGCTCCTTCAGGGGAAATGCCTCTGTTGCTACCACAGCCTTTGGGGTGCCTGCCTCTCTCAAGAGTCTCGGGGCTCTGTGGGGAGGGTTGAGAGAAGCAGAGCCGAGCTCCTTCAGACCCGGATTTCAGGCAGCAGTGTTAGGTGCTGTGTCTGTGTCCAGGCACTTGTTCTCTCTGTGAATTACCTGATCCCATGTCCACTTCTCTTCCTTTGTGCCCTCACTTTCTCAACCTTTAGAAAGACTCATCGGCTCCTTGTGTTCCTTGATGGAAGGTGTTTTGGAGGAGGTGCTGGAAATGCTGTTAGATTTTCTGAGTACGCTCTTCCATTGGATCTGCGAAGTAGAGGAGGTGTCCGCATGCACAGGCCCCGGCCACTTGCCTACACAAGCCTGTGCACTCAGGAATCTCATTAACACAGCCATCAGTTATGGGACCCAGTGGCCAGTTTCAACATTGGATTGCCTTGGAAATCGGGGTCTTAGTGTCAAAGTCACATGCTGTGGGCACAGCAGCTGTCCCCCTGCCATTGCACACAGCCCTCTCTGATTTCTACCAGGACAACACACCATGCTTTCTCTTTCTCTGTGCTTTCTTACTCTGTTGGGTTCTACTCTGAGAGTAAAGTTACTCCCTTGACTCCAACTGTCAGGACAGGGAGAAATGTGTTGAGTAGTAGCATCCCTTCTCCTGTTGTTGCCTGCCAGATTCTAGACCTCTGTGACGTCCGTACCTACTATGAATAATACTGTGAATGTTGATGTGGCGTCAATGTCACTGTGGGTAAAGAAGATATGAGTGGGAAATGAGTATGTTATAGAACCACTAAGGTAAACTTCCTAAATGCATGATTTGGTGAAGAAATTTGGGTGAGGTTTTTTTTTTTTTGCCTTTTTGAGACACTGTCTCACTATGCAGTTCAGGCTGGCCTTAAGCTCATTTTGAAACTCAGGCTGGCTTTGAACTCACAATAATCCTCCTGCCTCAGCCTCCCAAATGCTGGGATTACAGACATGCGCCACCACGCCCGGCTTGGTGTGTTTTTTTTTTTTTTTTTTTTTTTTCCCAGTGAGTTAGACCCACTGGAGAATGATGTGGAGGAGAAGCTGTGTGCTCCTGTGGTTAAATCATAGAATTAGAAAGAAGTTAAAGAGTGAGTTATATTAAAACTAGATATTGAAGATTATGAAGACAAAGTAGAGATGAGGTTTCCTAGGTCAGGGGTTTCTAACTGTGGCCATGGACTGGTACCTGTCCCTGGGCTGTGAGGAATTGGGCCACATAGTAGGAGGGAGTAGGGGCCCACACTCAGGGCTTTGTCTGTATTCACAGCCACCTGGCTGTTGCCCCTGTTAGTCAGTGGTGGCATTAGAGTCTCATAAGAATGCACGTCTACTATTAGCTACGAGGAGGATCTAGATTGCTTGAATGATATAAGAATCTCATGTAATAATACAAGGAACAAAATGGACAATAAATGTAAAGTTCCTGAATCAACCTGAAACTGGCCCATCCCCCATGCCCCCAGGCCAAGGAAAAAATTCCATGAAACCAATCCCTCCTGCTAAAAAGAGTGGTGACCTCAGCTCTAGCCCATCTTTTCTTTTTCAGGTTTCCCACATCAAAACTCCCAAGCAGATGGATGAATTCATAGAGATCCAAAGTTCAACAGGAACTTGGTACCAGCGCTGGCTGGTCAGATTCACAACCACTTTTAAGCAGGTATGATTAGGAAGGGTGGCTCTCTGTAACTTTAACATGTGAATAACTAAGATGCTAAGTACCCTTATCAGCCTATGACAGCATGATAAGCAGCAGGTCCAGCCAGGGATGTCTGGGCCTCAGACCATGTCTTCCCCTATCTTTGTGAGCATCTTTGAGGTACACACTCTCTAAACTCTGGTGCATTTGGTGTCTTTGGTTTTCTTTCTTAAGGCAAGGATGCTGACTAATCCAGGTGAATACCTGCTTCTTTGGTGACTTATTGAATAATCTACAAGAAGGAAGAAGGGAGTGAAATCAGTAGCTCCTTGAGGAGGCTTGTTAGTGATTTGGAGAGGGATGCTTCACAGAGGCCATGTCCTTTCTCCAGAGCACTGGCTTTTTCAGGAAAGAAGCAAGGCAGCAGCTGTTGAGGCAGCACTGAGGTGGCTGGTGTCCATGATGTGTCATCGATAAACATTTGGCTATCACCCCACCCATGGGTGGGGAAACCTCAGTACCCCAGATGGTCCAGTGCAGTTTGGTCCCAATCATGGAATACCACATTCACAGGGCAAAAGCCGCAGCACTGCTGGAGTCTGAGGCCAGCAAGCAAGAAGAAATAAACTTCTCTGGTGCTGCTCTGGGAGGTGATGGGTTGCTTCTCTCCTCTGGATCCCAGACAATTCGTTAGAAAACTGCAGCACCTTCCAGGATGAGCTCTTCCAAGATGCAGATTCCTTCCTTTAACCGTTCTTCTCTGGTCTGGGTTTCAGGTCTGGGATAATGCCCTGTACTGTGTGATGGGGCCCTACAGAATGAACACGCTGATTCTGGCAGTGGTCTGGTTCACCATGGCCCTCAGGTGAGCTCCTTCCTGCTCCAGCCCCTTCATGTTCCTGTGTTTCACTTGTCCTATTTCCACACGGAGGATTCACAGGCTTTGTGTCAGTGTGGATGCTTCTGGCGGCAAATATTGGGCAGCACCCTCTTGTGGCTTCTATTAGAGGAAAGTTGGCATCAGAGCAAGAATTCCTAGTAGGGCAGGCTGTCAGGAGAGCTTCAGCCTCAGGCTAGTTCTGGAATCGAATGCAAGGTCCTGTCATCCTGTGACCCAAGGGGCTCTGTGTCTCAGGGAGAAAGAGGCTGTCTCTTCCGAGTTCCCCCCACTCATGTATAGTGAGGTGCAACTGGCAAATGAAAATTGCATAAATATGTAAGGTGTGGAACTTAGTTTTGCTATCCAAATACATTGTGACATAAGGGTCACACTGAGTTAATGGACACGTTCTTCCCCTCACATAGTTACCATTTGTGTGTGGGGCTCTTCTTGGCAGACTTTAAGTAACAAGTTCAGCCTGCTTACTGATTGTACATTGGTAATCATTAACTAGTTGCTTTTGTTAGTGACTGCTAATTTTTAAGTGTCCTTTTTAACACCAAGTGAACTTTTCTCAGACCCATGCAGCCAACTGTCCTTCCTGTGTGGCCCTAGTTGGAAGTGAGTCATGAGCCCATGGCCAAACTCATCTCAGATAGATGAGATGGGATTCCCTAGTAGTTTTATTTTCATTTATTTAATTTGTTTAGTACAGGTTCTACAGGATCTCACTACACAGATGGGACTCACAGTGATCCTGTTTTCAGCTTCCCAAGCACTGAGTTTACAGCTATGTACCACCAGGCCCAGCCTCAATTGCTGTCTCTGTGTGTCCTGGGAGCGGGGCTTGCACAGCACATAGCAGATAAAACCTTGGTCCCTGCACCTGCCTAAGCAGGAACTTTAATCTGCTGAGCTATCTGGCCAGCCCTCCTAGTGGTTTTAGACTGTTCAGGATTCACCTCCAAGCTGAAGATACAGGTACCTTTCTTTTTTGGTGGAACCAGGGATTGAACTCAGGCCCCTGTGCTTGCTAGAGAAGTGCTTATTCCACTGAGCCATCTCCCTGGCCCCCGATGGGTACCTTTCTTAAGGGTTGACACCTATATACAATGAAGTTTCTGTTTGTCAGGAGGAAGCCGAGAATGAGTGTTGTGTAGGGACTCCCCAGTGCTTATGAGAATACAACAGAGATAAAACAAAAAGCCTCCACAATGCTGTGTCCTACAATAAAGAAAAGAAAACTGCAATTCTCTGTGTGCTTGGCTTCTCCTCCTTGGAGCAGCCAACTTGTACCCTGGCCCCTACATCAATCTCTGCATCATGGGATCTTTCTTTCTATGTGAATTTTAGATTCTGCTTACAGCATCGCAGGGCTGCTTTACTGTGTATATGAAGTACTTATAATAGTTTCTGACACATATTAAGTGTTTGATAAATTGCCGTTGCCAACTGGGAACCTCTAGCCAGATTAAGCCTGCATCTGCGAAATTCTTCTGCTCGCCACTGCCTGTGTCTAAAACATACCCTCCCTCACTCCAGGAAAGTTAGCAGGTTGTAATGCCCTCTGTGATTATGGGGTGAAGGTGGGGAGACGGCATGTACTTCTAGATCCACACAGGTATAAATACTGTGCCTGCCACTGACTTGTGCTCCCTAAGCCACTCAACCTGCCTGAACATATTTTGGAAGCCAAATATGACCTATGCTAGGGTTCAACTCACTAGTAGTGTATTTTTTAATGGATATTTATTTATTCTGTATTTTAGGGAAGGTTCTACAGGGTGTTCAGGGTCCCATTACAAGATAAGACTTGCTGTGATTCTCTTGTATATAGCCTCCCAAGTGCTGGGATTACAAGCACGCTCCACCAGGCCCAGCCTCAATTGCCATCTCAGTATGCTCCAGGGGTGGGGCTGGTGTGGCAAGCCTAGGGATCAAACCCCTGGCTGCTGTACCTGCTTGCAGGTGCTTTAATCCACTGAGCTATTTGGTTGGCCCCTCACTAGTAGTTTACCAGGGAAATGCTTACTCCACTGAGTCACCTCCCCCACCTTTCACTAGTAGTTTAAAAAAAGTTTTATTTATATTTCATTTCAGTTTGTGAAGTAAGTAATCCATTTCCAATGTTGAAATAACAGAGCAAGCAAGAATTTGTTCCTTCTCCCTCGCCCCACTGCCTCCTGACTCTTCTTTGCCCTCATCTTTTATTTTCCTATTCATCATTCTGGTGATTCTTTTTGCAAAAGTAACCAAATAATTACAGGCATATATTCTCACATTTTCTTCCTTTTCCTGCTCAGAGGGACACATTTCACATTTATCTTTTGTGCTCGATGGTCTACCCCGGAGTCTCCTCTTACCAGTACACTGAGGTTTTATTTCTTCTTCTTACAGTGCCTGTGCCTCATGGTGCATTGCATCTTCTGTTCCCGGGGTCTTCTACAGTCTCCCGGAAGTTTCTAGACCTTTGTTGCTGGAAACAGGGCCACACTGAGTCACTGTGTCTGTGGGCCACTTTATATTTGGGCTGCTTAGAATAGATTCTTGGAAATGGAATTGAAGGGTAAAAATGGGTAAATGCATAAGCGATACTTTTTAGGCATGGACAGTTCTCGATATGGCATTGTACAATTTTGTCCCTGTCATAGCAATTTATGAAAGCACCTGTTAGTTTACAGTCTTCCCAACAGAGTGTTTTAGCAAACTTTGGTGCTTTGACAATCTGCTAGCTGAGAGCAGTGTGGTTTTTATTCTCATTGCCCTGATTATAAGTGGGACTGAGCAGCTTTTTTATATGTTTAATGGTGAGGTTTCCGGAATGGGCCACCTTGAATTTTCCAGGTACAAAGTCATATCACCTACAAATAGAGATAGGTTTGTCTCTTGCTTCCCAAGTTTACAGTCCTACTTCTTTCCCTCCTCTGAGTTGGCTAGGGCCTACAAGGTGGTGCTAAGTACTCTGGTGCTAATTGCTATCCTTGCCTTGGTCCTAATGCCGGTGGGAACGTGCTTAGCATTCCCTGTTCACTAAGATTCTGACTCTTGAGCTGAGACATGGTAAGGAAGTGTCGACAGTCCATGATTTACTGAAACGATTCTTTTTGCTACTGAGGATGGAACTCAGGGGTTGTTGCCTCTAAGAAAGTGCTGTGCTGCCGAGCCACACTCCAAGCCCGGCAATGAATCTTTTCAATCAAATATACCTTTTCAGCATCTATGGAGATGGTCACATTTTTTTCTTAGCTATATTAATATGATAAATTACTGTATTTTCCCATAGTGAACCCGTTAATTTGTTTAAAAACTCTGAACCACAACAAGCTAGGAGTGCAGACTCTGGTTGTGGAGGAGTCAGTTGCAGTGTTACTGCTCAGACATTCTGTCTTCTTCTTTCTTCCAGCTACTATGGTCTGACAGTTTGGTTCCCCGACATGATCCGGTATTTTCAAGATGAAGAATACAAGTCTAAAATGAAGGTGTTTTTTGGTGAGCACGTGTACGGTGCCACCATCAACTTCACAATGGAAAATCAGATTCACCAACATGGGAAGCTTGTGAATGACAAGTAAGTATGCGGCCAGAATCTTCCGTCAAATCAGGGTGGCAGTCTGGGGTCTGTTCTTGGGGAGAGATGAGAATTCAGTATGAATTCTCACACTGTCATCACTGTCATCACAGCCTGTCTGGACTGATACAGTCATTCCCCAGGGAGCTGCTCGCATTGTGCTGGCCCTCTCTTCTTCTGCTCTTCTGAGGACTGTTCATCTGAGGGTGTGACATCTGAGGATGAACAAGTTCTCAGAAAAGGTGGTCCAACTTGACCTATTTGTGGAAAGGAGCAGAAAGCTATGTTCTATTATGGTGCCATGCTCGACCTTCAGCTGCACACTGACACCTCTTGGTATCGCTAGGGATTGAATCTGAGAAAATCATGTTGAGCTACATTTTTTTTTTTTTTAAAGTTTTGAGGCAGGGACTTACTAAGTTGCTAAATTGCCCAAGTTGGACTCAAACAACTCGCTGTCCTCCTGCCTCAGCCTCCCAGAGGGCTGTGTGTCACCATGCCTGCCCATGGTCACTCTCATTAACTCTACTTGGCACGCTTGTTGGGTTGTGAGTGATAAGTATGTGAGCAGCCACAGGCTAAGCGGTGGCAGCATCATAAATGAAAGGACTGAAAGTTCTCAAAGGACTTCTCCTGACATCCCTGACACAATCTGGGACCCGGCTGTTGAGCTTTTTCTTTAACTCACTCATGCTGGGCCTGTTATGGTTCCACCTTTTGCTGTTCCTTCACCTACTGTCACATTACAGAGTTAGTCAGCGTGCTCTGTGGCCAGTCAGGGGCATTGTCCTGTGGAGGAAAACCATGGCATATTAGCTGAGCCCTTCTGCCATTGGTGTGGGGCTGTCTCCTCAGTGTATTTTATTCCTCCTCTTCCTAGATCTGGGACCAATGACTCGGGTGGTCTGGGCTTCTGGGCTTGAAGGTTGCCTGTCTGAGGATGCCCTTGGCTGGGGCCACAGTGGGTCAGGAGGACATGAGCTACATTTATTCAGGGCTGCATGATTCTCCTTTCATGGGTGTCTGGTGTCTCAGGAAAACCCTGCTCACACATTGTGATGGCCAGCCAGTGGGAAGGGTCCGGGGGCCCTTGCTCCCAGCTGTTGATCTGGCTCTGATGGGCCCAGAGCTCAGCAGAGGCTCCCTGTTGACTGGGGAGAGGGAAATCAAAGGATGACTGTCAGCTCTCCACACACGAGACCTTCAGGAAGGAAGCTTCAGGGAGGAGGTGTCCTTGGGTACAGAGTCTCCAGTTTCAATTTTTGAAAATGCTGATGCTGAGCAGCCAACCTCTATGCATTTGTCGAAGACATGCACAGAACCTGGGCATAGATGCTTGGATCTAGAGCTGGGGTGGTGGAAGGTGAGGGATGTTTCGTTCGTGGGGTCAGGAGAACGGGCATCAGTGTGCCCAGGAAGAAATACAGCCCTGCCTCTACCACAGCATTTGGGAAAGGTTGAAAGCTAAGGGATACCAATCCCTGTGGATTGAGACTGAGTCACTCAAGGAAACTTCGTGATGAAGCGCCCAACGTTCAGCCCTACCCTACTATGACATGGGAACAGTGCCCCCGAGGCCAGCAGGCGTAGCTGCAGAAGCCAGCTTTACTCGGCCCTCCTCTGTGCCAGCCACTGCTTCAAGAGCCCCACACAAATCACAAAAACACTGTAAGAGGTCGGGAATGCTCGACTTCACAAGTGGGGAAAGAGACCGAGGAGCTTGTTCAAGGTCATGTAGCTGCTAGAAATAGAAATGTCCGTAAACAATGTCTGGAACATGCTAGCACTGAAAATATCACCTTCCATTTCCAAATTTATGCCTTTTTTTTTTTTTTTTTTTTTTTTTTTTTTTTTTTTTTTTTTTTTTTTTTTTTTTTTTTTTTTTTTTTTTTTTTTTTTTTTTTTTTTTTTTTTTTTTTTTTTTTTTTTTTTTTTTTTTTTTTTTTTTTTTTGTCTTTTTGAGACAGGGTCTCACTATGCAGTTCAGGCTAGCCTTAAGCTCACTTTTGTAGCTCAGGCTGGTCTTGAACTCACAACAATCCTCCTGCCTCAGCCTCCCGAGTGCTGGGATTACAGGCCTGCGCCACCACGCCCGGCTTGTGCGATTATTAAAACATGAAGTCCTTCAAAGTTATACTGAGCTCACTGAAGCTTTTGTTATATGTATTTTTAACCAGTGGGGACTAAAAAGTGTGCTTTAACCGCTCTAACTTGGAGCTCTTGAGTTTTTCACCTAGTAACGAGAACAGAGGAACCGCACTTTGCTTCTTTTCTTGCGGTGTTCTGCCCTCTGCTGGTCATGAGCGGCAACACCTTGCCTTGGAAAACCTCCCGCCTGAAGTTAAACCAAGAACAGCCGACGGGTATTCGGCCTCCTTCGGGCATGTCTCCGGGTCAGTAGTTCCCCTTAGACATCTTCCACACCTCGCTGGCTTAAAATTTACATGGAGACTGTTTCTTTTATTGACTGTCGCCCTCGGGGAGGAGGACATCTGTGTGTTGTCAACACAGCTTCAGATTTCACAGATTTGTCAATAAGGAAAATCCTGTAGGAACCAGAACCTCTTCCCACTGGAAACCAGGTGGTCCCAAGAAGGATCAGCACGGGAGTTTTGACCTGGGCCGATTCGCCCCTCCTTAGGCAACCTGGTGGTCCCCCGCTCCCGGGAGTTCACCGTATTGATGCCGAGCTTGGTGCGGACACCCGATCGGCGTAGCGCACTGCAGCCCAGAACTCCTGGACTCAAGCAATCCTCCTACCTCAGCCTCCCGAGTAGCTGGAACTACAGGCGCGCGCCACTGCGCCCGGCCCCAAGAAGGAAAAAAGGTGCTTAGCATGGTTCGGATCTGCTCCCAAAGCGCCATCTGCCTCCTCCTCTTAGGACCTTGTGACTTTGAGTATTTTTTTCAGAATTCGTGAGTTTTTTTTGAAAAGTGCAAGCCAAGGGAAAGAATAAGTTCATCACTTATACCCCAGCCAAATGTTAGGTCAGGTTTCCCTTACTTTTAATTAAAAGCAGGGTCAGTTTTCATCCTAAAGTTTCTACTAATTAATTAACTTACTCCCTCCTGCTGGGAAGAAATCTGTTTGGCAGGGCTGGCTTCCCTGAGGATTAAAAGGGGGAGGAGTACTCTGATTTAGGTCTCCTTGGACAGTAGGAGAGGTGCTAATTCCTGTCTGTGATAGGTCACCACCTGGAGGTAATGTCGTCACCCTCAGGTTTCCTTCCACCTGGAGGCAGTTGATGTGTTCTGAGCTTTCAGAGTTGCAACTTCCAAGGCGAAGCCATCACTGTTCACATAGGCAATTTGTCAATGAAGGATAAAAGCTCTCCTGAGTTCCTGTGAAAAGTTGGACATAGGTAGCTCAGGGTCAAAATGAAATTTATGAGCTTTAGTTTTAAAATAAGGTCCATAGGGTAGCAGGAAGCAGGGTGGGAGCAGAGAGAAAGCAAATAATTTTTACCGGAAAAGAAAAGAAGGTTGACTTTACGTTGAAATAGCACTTGTAGGGTGTTCAAAGAGCTGACAGTTTTCTTTGGTTTAAAAATAATGCTACGAAGTGTGATTATGAAAGAATTTTTTTTTTTTTTTTTTGTTTGCAACTGAGGTTTGAACTCAGGCCCTTGCACTTGTCAGGGAAGAACTTATTCCTCTGAGCTATCTCCCTGGCCCCAAGAATTTTTATAGTTTATAGACCTTGAAGTGGAATCATCAAGTGAAGGGTCTTTTAGTTAGGCAAAAATAAGACTGCATTTTTTTTTTTTTTTCAACTGAGATGAGATAACTTAGCTGCATAGTAACATTGCTTAAAAATATGAAGCATCAGGGCCGGCCAGATAGATCAGCAGATTTAAATGCCTGCTTAGGCAGATGCAGGGACCGGGGTTCCATCTCTGGCGTGCAGTGCTGGCCTCCCCCACAGGGCAGCTGGGATGGTGACTGAGACCCGGCGTGGTGGCGCCCACCTGTAATCCCAGCACTTGGGAGGCTGAAAACAGGAGGATCACTGTGAGTATGATCTTTGCAGTGAGACCCTGTGCTTAATACATAAAACAGAAACAAACAAAACCCCAAAATCCTGAGCATCAGCAATAAATGAAGGCCTCTCTGGCTCCTCGATCTGAGGAGGGAGAGCTGAGTTCCAGCTGCCATGGCCAGTTACTGACTGAGCTCTCCTGGGTAAGTCTCTGGACTGAGTCTCTGGACTGCCTGAGCCTCAGATTCCACACTTGAAAGTGAGAGCCTATTGATATCGAATGTTATTTCATAGTATAATTTTTCAGTAAAAAGTGTAGCTTAAATAAGTCTTCTGCATTCTTGTTGAGTACCTCCCTGGGTATTTTATACCTTGATTGGCCACTGAAAATGGATTGCTTTTACCCTGTCAACCATTTGGATATATTATTTGCACATGAAAATAAACAGGAACCTACTGATTCGGGGTGTTTATTTTTTATCCAACTGAGCTTTTTTGTTTGTTTTAATAGGTTTCTTCTTGTTATTATTACATCATCCTACTGTTACCAGGAAGCCAGTCCTGAGCAGTGAGGAACCAAACTGTCACTTCTTTGATCCTTGCTTCTTTGTGGCACTGGTGAAAGAATTCATCAGGTCATAGGGAAGTACAGGTAGAATTCATCTTAAAGTCGATATAGAGAGTGACACCTTTGAGCAAACGGTGGGCAGTGCCAGGAGACATCTGCCCCAGTGTGAGCGTGGATACCCTGGAGTTACTCTTGGGATCTGGGGAGATGGGATAGTCATGGTACTTGTCACCGTTTAACTTAGAAGTTATTTACGAAATTGAAAAAGGTCTTGTATCCTTCATTAGGTGGTCAGTGTTTGCTTGGGGGCTATCATCATGTGAGAAACTTAGAAACGCTAAATTCTGAATTTAAAGCAGATCCTGTACACTGGTTTCTCTTCAGAGTCATATAAATCTTTTGCCTTTTTAAAGCAGATCCTAGGGCCAGGAAGATGGCTCGGTAGAATAAGTGCTTTTCTCTGGCAAGCACAAACAAGGGCCTGAGTTCAATTCCTGGTTCCTGTCCCAAGGTAGGAGGGTCTTTAAAGAACATGTCCTTTCCTGCTGTCAGTGGGTCTTTGGGCTGTGGCAGTCACGAGTGCAGTGAGTCTTGAGTTGGAGCTAGACACCAGGTGCCAGGTGTCAGAAGGAGGGTGTACAAAGCGTAGCCTTAAGGGGCTCCGTGCTCCCTGGGCCAGAGACCTAATAAGAAGTTATAAATGTGTTATACATCAACGTCTTTGTTTCTTTTCTAATTGGCAATGGATGCTGTATTGGACTCCCCTTCTGTCCCTCTGGCTCACTGATGTCTAAATTACTGCCTAACACTATCTTCTGTAAATAACTACTGCTTTGTTTCCTTTCTTCTGTTTTTCTAAAATTTTATTTATTTATTTCTCTATCGTAGTAAGGGTCTACAGTGTCTTACTACGTAGATTGGACTTGTAGTGATCCGCCTGTATTCAGCCTCCCGAGAGCTGGGATTACAGGCGTGGGCCACCACGTCCAATCTCAATTGCTGTCTCAGTGCACCCTGGGGGGTGGGGCTGGCATGGTAGGCCGGGGATCAAACCCCAGCTTGTGCATCTGCCTAAGCAGGTGCTTTAGTCTGCTGAGCTATTTGGCTGGAGCTCTTTCTTCTGTTTTTAGTGTGAAATATTTCAAAGTTTCAGAGATCAGAGGAATAGTACAAGCAACTATATTCAGAGCACAAACTTTATTAAATGAATGATGGTAGATTTTAAAATTATTTTCCCTTCCTTCCTTTTTCCTTTCTTCTTCCCTCCTTCCCTCTTTCCCTCCCTCCCTCTTTCCCTCTTTCCCTCACTCCCTCTCTTCTTCCTTCCCTCCCTCCCTCCTTCCTTCCTTCCCTCCCTCCCTCCTTTCTTCCCTCTCTCCCTCCCTCCCTCCCTCTTTCCCACATTTTTTCTCCCTCCCTCCCTTCTTCCCTCTCTTCCTCCCTCCTCCCCTTCCTTTCTTCTATTTTTGGTGGTGGGGCTAGAACTCAGGACCTCATGCATCCCAGCCCCCTGTGTTAACATTCTTGATACTGTTCCCCTTCCTCTCCAGAGAGAATGGCTACCACTACTGTAAGTTGCTTTACATTCATATATGTTTTTGTATTTTTTTCTAAATGTACATAGCTATAAACATTGCACAGTAGTCTTTTCAAATTTTAGATAAATGCTGCATTTTATTTTATATATATATCATGCATATGATATATAGTAATTAATATATGATGCATTCTGAAACTTGTTTTTTATTTTTATTTTTGTATAAAATTAACATTTTTGAGAATACTCTGTTGGTTAGCAAAGGTACATGTCTATTTTAATTTAAATTTTATTATATATATATTTCATAATTCTTTTGTTCTCCTTTTGATGGAAATTAAATAGCTGGTGTTTTTGCTATTAAAATCATGCTACAAAAATGTTCTTATGAGGATTTTCCTAGCGTATATACCTAGAAGTAGAAGCACTAAGTAAAGGTTTCCCTCTGGCTTGCACAGATTCTCATGAGGTAGAGGTAGCGCAATCTTTCCCTGCTCCTTTCAACATTTTTCTTTTATATTTGTCCTTTAGCTGTTTGCATATCATACATTTTGTCCCTTTTCTTGTCTTTATCTTTTTCCTCATTCTCTTTTTTCTTCTAGTATTTACTCTGCTTCACATATTCTGAATTTCTCAGATGTATGGTTTGATCTGTCTCATTATTTTAGGGATTTTTTTTTTTACCATTATCTACTTAAATATTTCTACCATCAAATTCTCTCTTTCTCTCTTGAATTCCCTTCTGATAATTTTCTATGGCCCTCTTTTTTGTCCTTTCAGAGTTTTTTTTCTCTCTGTTTCAGTTTTGGTTATTTCTTTTGAATTCTGTGTAGTTTCAGTAATTCCTTCTTTTTGGATGATGAGTTTAGCAATGAGTGTCAAATGCATTCTCAATCTTTATTACTGTATTGAAAATTTTTCTAGAATTTCCACTTAACTCATTCTTACAGTATTCATCGCTCTATTAGAATTCCCCAACTATTCTAAGAAGTATATTAAATTCTCTTCCAGATAGTGCTGGTACTTGTATCATAATTCCTTTGCCCATTACTATGGCTTAGTACCAAGTTTTATACTTGCTTTTTGTGTGTCTTGAAATTTTTGGCCACAAGTCAGACATCTGAGGCTTAGAAATGTTTTTATCCCTTTCTTTGCCAGGTTTCTATAGTATGTGGAGATGTTGAGTCAAACTAGTCAGTAAATGAATTTGGTTTGAATTTTTATTAGTAAGATTGCCTTAGAAATCTGTTAGGGCCTCTATGTTATTTTAATCAAGCTATAATTTACAATAAATGTCACCCTTTTTAGTGTATAATTCTGTGAATTTTGACAAATACAAGCAATCATGTAACCACCACCATCCTAAAGATACAGAACAATTCCATTGCTCACTGCATCTCCTCATGCCACTTTGTAGCCTTCCTTCTCTGGTTTGGCAATTCCCTGCCACTCTCCTTCTTTCTCCTCTTCCTCCTTCTCCCTCTTTTTTTTCCTTTTCCCTCATTTCTTCCTACTCACCCTTTTTGGGTCATACTGAGGCTGAAGCCAGAGTGAAACACTGATTTCTTTCTTTCTTTCTTTCTTTCTTTCTTTCTTTCTTTCTTTCTTTCTTTCTTTCTTTCTTTCTTTCTTTCTTTCTTTCTTTCTTTCTTTCT
>PVKA01037597.1:0-20886 GCA_004027165.1 Ctenomys sociabilis | reverse complement strand
TATTATTTTAGCAGATATCTCTTATCAGTGAATTAAGAGTGTAGCTGCTTACTTATTTTTTATACCTGAATTATATCAAAAATTCAATAATTATTTTCCTAGTGGATGACCGTAGTACTAGAAGCTGACATAATATCCTGTCCAACCACCATTAGTGCAGATCTTGCCTCTCATAGAATTATGTAGAAGCACAGCGTTACCTATCCCAACTGTACTGTCTATACACACACATCATAATTTTTTCTTTCTACAACCCTTCCTTTGTCTACACCTGTCAAAAGTGGGCACTCTATTGACATTCAACTAACTTAGGTGCTTGAACTCGACACCACAATCTAACACAGTCCAGCATTCTACAACCATAGTGAGTTATTCAAAGAAATTGTCAAACATAGCCATTTACAGCTCAGCTTAATATTATGGCCTCACGATGTATACTTCATTTTTATACTTTTCTGCTGGATGGTTAAGACCTAGGTAGATCAAGACTTATATACCAACACATGAACTTTATATTTCCTATGTGGTCAGTGAAGTCCTCTCAGGGTTTATCTTGTAGTCCTTCACATTATTCTGTAGTTCCTTTGTGTGTGTCATCCATGTGGATGAGTCACGGCCAATGCTTGACCAGTTTGCTCTCTTTGAGAGCTTGAGAGAAAGTTTTCTCTTCATGTGACTCTCCCCAGGCACACTTTAGAACTTCAATCTCTGTCCTCTGTGGCTCCATAATCTCCTTATTCAGAAAATTTGGAGCTCACCTGAGTTTCATGATGTTGCAGTACAGGTTCTCCTATGTCCTGAGTCTTTGCTGACCTTGAAAGGCTAGGGCCAAAATGTTGGCTGGCCTTGTGGCTCTTCTATTTCTCCAACTCTGACTTAACTTTAAGACCTTACAGAATACGAAGAAAAAAATTTAAAAATATTTAGAAATAGGAATAAATAATTACATGCTTTACATAAAAGTAAAAATCTAACCATGTACAGCTTTGTAGCAGGACAGTCTTGTAACTTTTTTTTTTCTTGTCTCATTTTCATTTATTACCCTTTTTAAAAAAATAACAAAGCATGAAAAATAAAGCAATATTAGTATGCTGAGCTATGAAACACTAAAGTCAACAACTTCTGACAGTCTTTCAGAAAACCCAATGCTATTAGGGACTACTAGACTACATTGGAATATTTTGTTGAATTTACACACCTACAATATTTAAATGAAATGGAATACCCATCTCTGATGAAGCTCAACAGAAAAAGGGGATACAAATGAATGACCATTTTGTATCTGTATATTCAAAGTACTAAGGATAGATATACAGCTACATTCTCTTAATTCAATGAGAAAAAAGATTTATTTTAATAGTGTTTGTGGACAAGATATCATGTCTGCATCTTGTACAATGTATAACCACCAAGACAACATTATGCAATGTATTAATTATTGAAACGGTCCTACTAATTGGTTTTGAAGCTGTCTCATTGCTGTTTATTTGTCAATAAAATTATTTTTAAATAACTCAAAGGGAAATAGTTTTTCAGGGACTTTATCTTAATCAGATAATGTCTCTTATGATAAACTACTGCTAATATTAAATGAAATAGAGAAAAACTGAACATTTTCCATGTAAAATCAGCAATGAGGCAATGATACCCACTATTACATGCTATGTTCAGCATAGTACTAAAGTATCAACAGGAGCTATTAAGCAAGAAAAATAAATAGAAGGAGCATGTGTAAGAGCACATGCAGTCTAATGTCATTATTTGCCAATGACGTAATCCTCTACAGAGATGACCTACTAAATCCAGCAATAGTCACTTACCATAGCAGGGTATAAAATCAACAGGCAAATTTTATCAGCTCCCTGCATATTAATAATGAACCTAGTGAGAAAGAAATTAAGGACAATATATAATTCTTAATAGGACTGGCAATAATCTAATATTTAAGAATATGCATTTCTCAAAACTAATAGAATAATATTACATATGTATATATTTAATAATTTTTGAGAAACAATTAGCAATGAGACAGTTTAAAAACCAATTAGTAGGATGGTTTCAATAATTAGTATGTTGCATATTCCTATTTTTTAAATAAAATTGTATTAAATATTGCTAAATTATGCTATATCCAACCAAAGAAATGTAGGTGTGCTTCTCATTAGATTTACAGAGAAAATTTGAATAAGTCAGCAAGCAGTATTCTCCTTCTGGATGTATATTGCTTAAATTTTTGTCAGCCATGTAGACATAGAATTACAGAAAAATAAATGACTCAAGTGTAACCTCAACTGATTATTTTTTATCTTAATCAAAACAGAAAATGTAAGGAAGTAAATTATGCACTCATATTTTCTAACAGGATTAGCATTAGAGAAGGAAGACAAGGTTCAGGATCATGATTTTTTTTAGTTTTTATCATGGACCACTTGAAAATTAAAGTAGCATTTATTTATTTATTATGATTTTTCTACATATTTGGTACAGGGTCTCACTACGCAGCTCAGACCCATAGTGAGACTCCAGTTTTCAACCTCCCAGGTGCTTGAATTACAGGCGTGCACCATAGTGCCCAGACTGCTGGCCAGCTCAGCATTCCTAGGATTGGGGCCAGAGTGGCACGTGGGATGCAGATCACATCCCGTTCCCTGAACTTGCATAAGCAGTTGCCTAATATACTGAGCTGTCTCACCACCTTTAAGGTGGCATTTTGTAAAAGTGGTTTTAAAATGAAGAATACAAACCAGAGGAAAATATGAGCTTACTATTTCCTAAAAGACAGTTAGGCATAGAGAATATAATTTGAAGTTATATACAAATAAAATCATTTTAAATGAAAAAAATAATGAAACTAGGAATGCAGTATAAGTCACACTGAAGAGCCAGCCAAATAACTCAGTGGATTAAAGTGCCTACAAGCAGGCACAGGGGCTGGTGGTTCAATCCCCAGGCCTGTCATGCCAGCCCCACACCCAGGGCATGCTAAGAAGGCAATTGAGACTGGGCATGGTGGCACATGCCTTTAATCCCAGCTCTTGGGAGGCTGTAAACAGGGGGATCACTCTGAGTCAGATCTACTAATGAGATCCTGAACAGTATGTAGACCCTTCCCTAAAACACAGAAAAAGAAAGAAGTCAACTGAATAACCAAATTGCAGTAAGACTACAGGCATTGCTCCGAAAAAGGCATTCAAGTGGCAAAAGCACCTGATAAGTCACAGAGCATTACTAGTCATTAAAAAAAATGCAAAGCAAGCTGCAAGGAACTCTCCCTTCTTATCCAAAAGTATGGTTACAAAAACAAGCCAGTGTTGATGAGGAGGTGGTAAAACTGACCTTGTCTAGTGCTGGTGAGGGTATGGAATGGTGTGATCTTCGGAAGGGACAGTGTGACAGTTCTGCAGTACGCTACAGAATCGTACTGTACCCCAGCAATTCCACTATAGGCAGATACCCAAGAGAAGGACCTGACTAGATACTTGAATATCAAATTTTATAACAATATTGGTAATATTAGCCAAAGTACTGAACTAAGCTCTATATTCGCTCGCTGAGAAATGGATAAACAACTCATCGCTCATACATGGAATATTATTCACCCTCACAAATGAATGAAAGTCTGAGACACATACAAGTTGAATAAATCATGAATCTTTTTTTTTAAATTCCTTTATTTATTACAGTGTCTCGCTACACATCACGGATTCTTTGTTTGTGGGGGTAGGGGGTGAGCTCAGCCGGCCCTGCGGGGAGGGGCTGGCACTGCATGTGGTGCTGGGGCTCGAACCGCGGTCCCTGAGAGGCGCTCTAGACCACTGAGCTATCTTGCTAGCCCAATCATGAATCTTTATACTAAGCAAAATAAATCTGAGACAAAAGGACCAATATTATATAACCTTTCACAAGAGAGAACCTCAAATAGATAAAATATATACAGATGAAAAATAAAATAGTGATTATTAAAGTATGAGAATAACTAGGGTATAAAGTTAGTGATTTTTTGGTGGTAACAGAGTTTCTATTAGGGATAGGAAGTTACCTAGAGATTGACAGTTGTGAAACATAGGACATTGTATGAACTTATTATGCCACTGAATTATTCACTTAAATATGTTTAAAGTATAATTATTATGTTACACATACTTGACTACAAAAAATATGCAAACAAATTATAGGAATTCTGCTGTCCCACTAATTTGAAAATATTAGGTTTCACTTAAGTACTCTAAGAAATTCTGCGCATTTATGCCTCATTGGGATGCTCTGAAAATAATTTTTTTGAAAACAGATTTGACAAGACTAAGGAGGTAAGCTTTAATGTAATTTGTTCTTTAAAACTGCTCCATATTAATTCAATTAAATAACCCTAATTGCTCAAGCTTTCACAAACTTAGAAATCTTATTTTAAAAGCACATTTTTAACTTGCCATGATGGTGTACATCTATAATCCCAGGACTCAAGAAGCTGAGGAAGGAAGACTCCTGAAAATTCAAACTAGCCTGAAATACGTAGAAAGTTAAAAGCCAGGCAAAACATGTAGGCTACCTTTCCTTAATTTTTGGTTTATAACAACATGTTCTCATCATTATTCATTTGGGAGATTAATTGTCATTATGTAACAAATTCTTTGGTGTAGGTGTGTGCTTTCTGTACTATTCACATTTTCTGAAATTATTCCAGTATTTCATCACATTGGAAATATGAGTCTCTTCATGATATTTGAGAGACTTTAGTTAAGATTCAATGCTGAACTATTTCTAGTCATTGTCTTTTTACTGAGACAAGGCTAAAATATTCACCTGCACTTGAGAGACTTAGTCTTGTCATGAAGGATTGAGTTTACTCATCTTGTGAAATCTGTACCAAAATCTACCTCAGCTTCTGAGAGCTGCTGAGTATCAGGTCACTATCTCAGATGGTGTCTTAAGGAAGGGGAATGTGGAGACCTAGTCATGTCCTTGGCATGAAGGATAATTCTGGAAGAACATGTTAGCTTCAGGGACCACAGAAAAGCCACAAGTTGTGGGCTGTGTTACTTGCCAACTATCTTCACCCAAATCTATCGTTTACACCATCAGGCCTTTAGAAAGTTCTTATACTGACAGCATTACTTAGATGTCATAGAAGGCTCTCCTTTATATTCAGATCAACATTATCTGACAAAAATATACAAGACTTAATTTTTATTTGACTACTGCAAAAACATATGTATTTTTTCTTGTGGAACTGGGGATTGAACTCAGGCCCTTGCACTTGCCAGGCATGTACTTATTCTACTGAGTTACATCCCTATCCCTGAAAACATATTAATAAAGCATTTTCCACGTTTCAACCTAATTTGATTTTTAAGATAAAAAAGCTATATGGAGTATACAGGAAATGTGTATGATAATTTGGTGGCTTGCATTTTAAATCTAATTTTGCTTGGCCGTAACTTAAAGTTTAACACATTGAATTTAACTCCTTGCAAATAATCTGAAATCATTGTTGGTCTTCCAAAGAAATTTAAGAGCTGACTGGACTCATGTTTATGAAGACTGTGAGATCCTGGATAAGAACTTAATTGGCTTGTAATTTACTTTATAACACTTGCTTCTAGTGGTCCATTTTAAAATTTAATCTGAATGAAGAATAGGAACTATGCCCATTATCTATTCTTTCATTAAGAGGTTATATATTATTCACAACCCAATTTTGCAAAAAGCTTGGCCCCAGATGGTACATTGGGAAGCAGACGGTAATCTGTAGAGCCGGGAAGTAGCTGAAGACAGCCTTTGAAGGCTATATTTTTTATTCCTGGAACCCTTTTCCCCTTCTCTGTCTTGTTTGACCTCCATTCCTTCCTTTTCTACCCCATTTTCCCACTTCACAACCCCATCTCCTTCCTGGCTCACAGTTGTAAGCAGTTCTGTTCCATGGATCCTCTTCCTTTAGGAGATCGTATCTTGGAAAAGGCACAGAAAAAAAGAAAATAGATACAAACTACCATGGACTGAATCCTCCTATGCTTTGAGCTACACTAAACCTTTATATATTTGGCTGTTTTTCTTTGGTATTATGTCACCATGTTGAAAAACTGACTAGCTCAGTCAGTAGAAATTTATTTGAAAAGTTTTAGGACAAAAATACACTCACAGAATTATGGGATCTATCATAATAATCATCCAAATAATCAGTTCTGAAGTTGATCTATAGGGCAAATATATTATTGATGTGTTTCTAGGTGTCTTACAAGATTCATAACGAATCCCAAAATTTGGAGTGGTGAAAAGAAAGCATTTTTAAGAATTTGAGGAAAGACAGGACCAAAAAAAAGACAGAACATAAGAAGTATCAGGAACTACTTCAGTTACATTAAGAGATTGATGCATATTAAGGGCCACAGTGGTTAGCAGCAAGAAAATATATGGGAGAAAAGAATATTTGAAGAGTGACATAACAGAGAAATAAACTAATTTAAAGCAGAAGCCAAGAAAGCATTATTATCCAGTTTTGAGTCAAGGTCAGCACAAAACATGATGAAAGAATTTGGAGGAAGTTCCGATTTGGCCCCTGACACAGGAGTCAAGGTTAGATTTGTTTAGGACAGAGCAATAGCAAGACAAGATTAGAGATTTACTGAGCATAAATACTATGCCAGAAAACATACTTAATGTGGTCTCAGAATTTATTATATTCAATTATAGCCTTACTTCTCTGGGGGAAAATGATGTTATACAGTGCTGAGCTGGAAAAATGTTTGACAAATAAATCTCTGGAGTCCAGAGACTGAATTTATAGTGTTCTCCAACTTCTTTGGTAAACGTGACATGTCATTCTTAATTTAAAACACCCATATCATAAACTGGCATGAAAATATTGCCAAAAATTAATAATGGCTTCTTGTAAGCAGGCATAAGGTCGTTTCACCTCATCACTGGTTTTTATGCCTTAAAGAAAAAAAGTAAAGATCATACAACCACAAAAGATACAGTTAAATTTAGGTAAAATTTTTGTGGTTCAAATAATCCACCTTTAGTAGACAAATAAAAAAGCAAATAAATACAAAAATTTGTTTGAATGGCTACAGTAAATCCAACAGTAGATCAGAATTGTTGCTGGACAAGAGATTAAACTCAACTTGGAGTTTAAGACGACCTATACATTTCAAGAAGTAGAAAAACAAAAATAAAGTAAATTAATGTCTGAGCATCCAGAACAGATCTTTTGAAATCTGCCTTTTAAACTCCATTACTGTACGGAGAATAGTATGAAGCTTACTTCAAAAAGTAAAACAAATACATGTCATCTAGAAGCCCAACTTCTGTCTACAAATCCAAAAGAGAAAAGTCTGCATACCTAAAAGATCTGTGCATATCCTAATTGTAGCATTCTCGCAGTAGCTAAGACATGAAATCATCCTACCTAGGATGACTGAATGAACAATGAATGGATATTATAACATATTATTTCCAAAGATAGTTGCTCAGATTACAAGATAGAAGCATGCAAATTTTTCAAACAATAACGCACTAATCATTCTTCCCTTTCAATGAACTAGTAGAAATTAATTTGTACACTATCTGTGTACATAGGCATATATTTGATTGTTAATATTCTATTATCTTGTTTCAAAATTCTATAGGACTATATTGTTTATGGCTTTTCCTATTTCCTTTAAAATAACAAAACAACAACAATAATTCTTGATAGGTTAATATACCCAATTTAAAAATGAAAAAGAGAGCATGAAATATATTTCTGATATTTCCAGTCCTATGGACCTGCAAATATGAACCAACTAATCACTGAAATAAATGATCAGTTACTCAGAAATGAAAGAGATGACTGGATGAAGTAAAAGTGCTATCTCCCCATGGTCCTATTTTAGTAATTTAGAAGAATGAGGCCCTGCCATTTGCAATGAAATAGATGAACTGGAGAACATCACATTAATAGAAATAACCTCGTGACAATAAGACAACTATCACATGATAGCTTACAAGTCTGAAAATTTAACATTATTCCTGCATGTGGAATATGATAATTAAAGTTTGGAAAAATCAATAAAATTAGGCTGATATTAAATGTTATATAAAACCCCATTGATATGCATAATTAATGCACATAAATCAAAATTAAATAAAACATATACCATAACTTTCCAAATTCACCTTCCTCAAAACTCACTGAAAAGAAACAGAGAAATACAAGTCCCTTCACTGAAGAAATGAAGAGATAATTGAAGGCCATGCACATGCTGTATGATCTGAGGTCTTGGGGAGAAAGGAAAAAATGTAATGTACATGGAGCTGCACATCTTAGAAAAAGTTGACAGAGTTCAACTTGACAAAAATATCTGACACTTCAGTAGTATAGGTTTGAGTTGTTCATGTCCACTTAACTGTGAACTTTTATTTTGGAGTTATAACAGTTTGAAAACTTTTTCAGAAAACATGTATAGCTGAAAATAATTCAAAAAATAAATAACAATTAATTATAACTGCATAAAATATATGTAGATAATACTCTATCTTATGATTTTTCTCTACTATACAATATATACAATTATATGTTTGAGAATTAAAATTCATCAAAATTGCCACAAGACACTGATCACACAGAAGCTCATGTTGCTGACAGAACATAAAGAAGCAAAGCTGCAATTTGAAGTCACAGTTGCACAAAAATAATCACAGCACATCCTGCACCCTGTGATGAGAACACAGCTCCCACAGGGCCCCCAAGGTTGGCACGCATGTTAAAATCACCTGCTTGAAATGATTTGCGTCAAGAATCACATTGGAGTAAGTGGTCCATCTGACTCTTTGGGAAACTGGATCCCACAGGAAAAATGTGGTCTCTCGTGTTTCTCACACGTCCCCCACGGCAGGTGCCATATAACGTACAACAGATGTGTTCGCCCATGCAGTGAGAGCTTCCCTCAGTAGCAGGCTCAGGGTAGGAGTTGAGTATGTGGTTAGTCAACAGTTGTACATGAAGTCTAGCATATGTTTTGCCATCCTCATCACCCAGTTATCAAGTATTAACCAACAGATAACATAGCAACACTTAAAAAAATCATTAAAAAATAGTGAATGGTTATATGAGTTCATGGACTCCAAAAACTAGAATAAAATGAAATACATGGAAGAGATTCTTAGTCATGGGTGAAACTTAAAAGGGAAAACATTTAACATTTTTTAGAAATATCAGTATCAGGTAGCTACAAAGAAATGAAAGCTATCTAAACAAATGTAACATTTTTCCCACAGAACATAAATACATATGATGAATTCTATGCTCTGAGATTTGTTTCATATTTTATGTACCTGGAAATAACTCAACACCTGTAAAGTAATAATTTCAGTTATGAGAAGAAAGGATTAGAAAAAAACAGTATAATTAACTAAAAGAAGAGAAAGAATACAAATAATTAAGTAAATGCCACCAGAAAATGATAAACAACTTATGTTTAGGTAACAATAATCAGAACATTGACACAAGAGGTGGTAAAATTCATTCTAATGAAATAGAAAATAATAAGCAGGCAGAGGTCAGGAACAAATATGTGAACGTCTGATGAAACAGTGACAAGAATGAAAGCAATACTGGATCAATGAAAAGGACAGTAGAACTTATCCTAAATACAGTAAATTAAAGAACACGAATGACCAAGAAATGCAAACAAAGAAAATTAGAAAGATAGAGTAATAAAGATTTAGAGATTAAAAAGAATGGAGAGAGCATTTATGAAAGAGTTACATAATGGGGGATAACAAGATAAAAATAAAAATAGCTTACTTCATAAAAATAGCCAGGTAGAATGTATGCATAAGAATATAAAGTGTAATGTAAATACATTTGTGACTCATGCAAAATAAGAGACCATCATATCCAGCATTTTGTAGGAAAAAAATGTAAAAAATCAATTAAAAATTCTGGAAGGAATATAAAACAAGATTGAAAAAAAAATCCAAAGCAACATTTAGAATCAAGTAAAAAACAATCTGTATTAGTAACTAGTAGAGCAGATCACAACTCTGTTGCTGTTTTTCTTTTTTCTTTTTCTGTAAGCTACATACCCACATTAGAAAACATGCTTTCCAATTTCATGGGCTTGGGGTAAGAGGTACACAACTCTCAAAACCAAAAACATGGAGTCCATGTTCAACTGTCAAACAGTTAAAAGAAATCACTTGCTTTCTTTAAGTAGAGATAAAATTACCATATATGTGAAGCTAAGGGAATATGAGAAAATTGCATAGATAAATGCCACTAGAGAAAACTCTGATCCTAGGAAGAAGTGACCTAGCTTAGGCTTCACAAAGACTTTGTGACTCATAAAAAATATGTGAGTCAATCAAAGGACACGGTGATAAACAATTAAATGTACACAGACAAAAAGACAGATTATCTTTGGTAGACAGGCTAATCATCAGCTGATTTCTCAAAGCAACAAGCCAGTAAGGGAGGCAAGATGAGAAAGAAAGTATGGTATTTGTATGAGTGAAGAGTAAGTCTGCTACAAAGAAGGATGAATTTGTCATTTTAGGAAGATGTGTATACCTTGAACCTGCAACTTTCTGTGAAATGAATCAGACATACATAAACAAGCTTAAAAGTCATACAGTTTCTCTTATAAGCACAGCCCAGAGTAGAAATAAATCAAAGAGAAAAATAAAAGAGATGGTAGGGACTAGGAAGACAGATATTTGGCAAATGGTAAGGGAGCTAAGAGACTAAAGTGAAGGAAGAGGAGGAGAAGTAAGGGCAAAGGACTGAGATGTGTCCTGTACATACACTAGCTACCCACAACGAGTGCACTCATTATGAACAGCAAATCAGTAATAGTTAAATGAATTACATGTTGCATCCTCAAAACATTTATTTCATGATAAAAGCAAAAGATTCCCAATTGAACATGAAATATAAGACTCATAAGTGCAAAGACAATAAAAATGACTGAATCTGAGCTTGCAAAATAGCTCAGTGGTCTAATGCACCAGCTTATGCAGGGACCACAGTTCAATCCCAGGCACTGCATGCCATCCCAGGCCCCTCCACAGGGAAGGCTCATCTGGCCATAAAAATAAATAAGTAAATAAATGAATCTAAACAAGGAACACACAAGACAATGACAATATAATTCAGGTGGGAGATGACTAATGATTTATGTGTTATTTTTGAGTTCAGGATCCTAAAAATATTATCAAAGTTGATGTTCATACTAATATGGCATAATATAGTTGTAAGACAAATTATGAATAATAACTAAATAGTAAAAGCTTATAATATTTAAAACAAAATAGGTAAACAAAGTAATTGATAAAACAGTTTAATTTTTTAATCTATAAGACTGTGTTTGGGGGCTGGGGAGATAACTTTGTAGGATAAGTGCTTGTCTGGCAAGTGCAAGGGCCTGAGTTTAGTCCCTGATTTCTCAAAACAAACAAACAAAAAAGACTGTGTTTGATTTTGGGTAATTTTTGTTTGTATCAAAAATTACTTTCAAGTTTTATGCTTTGCATATGCAATATGTAACCTGTAGATAATTACATCTTCTACAATTCATTAAACACATTTTAACTTTCAACTGAAGAAGTGTTTTTATGTATCTTCATTTATTTAATGATCCTATTTGATATTTTTATAGATGAACTATAATAACTATAAATATTCTCATATACTTGCCTGATAATTATAACATTTTAATTTCACTGTGGATTTCATTTGAGTTACCTATATATCTGAGATTAATTTTTCTATTTGTAGGGTCTATATTTTTTATTAGACGTACATTGAAAATTTATCATGGCATTCTGGTAGCTTGAATTTCTTTAAGAAACCGCTTAAGCTTCACTATGAGAATGTTTGTTCTTTGAGTGTTATTTTTGACATTCCTATATTTATGTAGAATTAGAATAGTGGATTTTTGAGGAATATTGAGAATCTAACCCAGGACCTCATAGTTTCTTGGCAGGTGCCACACCACTGAGCTAAATCCCTGACCCAGAAGTGTGAGTGGGTCTTGAGAAAAACTTTTCCTCCGACAATCACCCATAAATCTCCACTTTTTAATTTGTGGTTTTTTGTTTGTTTTTCTGTCTGGCTAATGAAATGGAAAGAACTATTCTTAGCACAGGAGGAAACATCATTCCTCTCTTCTGAAGCCTTTAACTAAGTCCCTTCCCCAGCCTCAGGTGGTTTTCACACAAAATGAAGAAATAAGATTAGGAAAACATAGTCAGATGTGGTGGTACACACCTGTCGTCCCAGCACTAGGGAGGCTGAGGCAGGAGGATCATTGTAAGTTTCAGACCAGCACAGGCTCAAGGTCAGCCTGAACTATATAGGGGGATCTTGCCTCAAAAAGACAAAAAAAAAGTTAAGAGTATGTCCAGTTTCTCTCGCTCCAGAGCTTTCTCATCTCTGCAATGGGTTTGTCACAGGAACGCACACAAGCCGGTTCGGTTGTCCAAAATCTGAGCTTTGTGATTAGGGTCACGTTCAGACTCATCCTTCCATTCACTTCTGTCTCCAGGCCGTCAACTGTGAAAGGAGCTTTTAATCTCATTTGTCTCCTGTCGTTTAGCAAACACTACTTGTATTGCCAAAAGGAGAGAAATGTAAAACTTTTACATCTTTACTTGATGCATAATGTAGCAAAATGTAGAAAAAAAGTTGATAAATTGAAATTAAACTTAGATCTTTTGGGAACAGGTTTCAGTTATCACTGTTTAAGCAGCCACTGAAAAACAGATTTCAATCCTTTTATTACCACAGTATACTAGCCCAAGCAACTTCATGAAATATAAGTTTCATTGCTAATTTTATAATGCAAAAATCATTACATATATGACAAGGATGATGATTTGGATTAGTGACCAAGTGTAAATTTTTTTTCAAATATTTTCATAATTGATTCTTGTAGGCACCAGTTGCTGTGCTAAGTTCTCGTGCAGATTTCTAAATGCAAATTCATTTTCTCTTCTTAGCTCCCCGTGATACAGTTCCATGAGAATTCATGGAAAACTTGATAATTAAAAGAAAACATTGGACAACAGATGAAAGGGCAGTAAACAAGCAAAAGCTACAGTGCTGTTGATAGTGAAGTCTCAATTTTAATAATGCAACTGTAGAAGGAACTGTGACAATGTTGAGTCTGATACCATTTGGAGCCACAAAACAGTGAGTGTATTGTGATACTTCACAAGTCATGAGGAGAAGGAAGCAATGTCACAAATGATTGGACATTATTGACAAAATATTGTCAATCTGCCTTTGCCTGCCTCTCTCTCTCTCTCCCCCTCTCTGTCTCTCTCTCTGCAGGTAAAAAAAAATTTTGCCTTGGAATAACACATAAAATATGAACATCATATTCTCTCTTCGGTTCCTTTCTTCTTCAAATCTACCCTTTTGTAAAATAAATCTGTCTTAAATCAGAAGCTGTCATGATGCTTTCTGGATTTACCCAATTTCCCACTTTTTTATGTATTTAGTACAGGGTCTCATTACACAGATCAGACTTACAGTGACCCACCTGTTTTTAGGCTTCAAGAGCTGGGATTATAGGTGCACGCCACCTTACCCAGTCTCATTAGCTTTCTCAGCCCACCCCCGGGGCATGGCCTGCACAGCACACTAGGGATCGAATCCTGGCCCCTACATCAGCCCAAGCAAGCGCTTTAATCCCTGAGCTATCTTGCCAGCACCCCCAATTTCCCACTCGTTTTCAACTGTTGCACTAAGATTACAAAATGAAGAGCAAAACCTAGTACCTAATCACCTAAAGAAAAAAAAAATGATTACTATAATCTTACCACATAATTACTCAGCTCAAAGATAGTAAAAACAGAAAAAAGTAGAAAAAAAAACTGGATCATATGAATGGAAACCTGGGCCAGATTTTAGACCTAACATGGGCAATTGGCAAGGGGCTTTGGAGGCATATCCTGGTGCCAGAAACTGATGCACAAATTTGGAAATTCATAGCTATGGTCTTCATACACTCACTCATCCAAGTGATACACTTTAACCAAGGAAAAAAACCCAGAACAACACACTGTGAGAGCTATTCTACAGTTAAGCTTGTATACATTCCTCAACAATATTGGAGTAAGGAAAACAAAGCACGTTGCTTGCACCTCTTTAGCCTAAAGAAAAACAAGCATACATGACAATCAAGCACACTGAGGACTTGCTAGGATCACTTCTGACAAATGCAGTACTGTAAGGAAAATACTAACAACAGGAAAAATGAATGTAGTGTATACTGCAACTTTTTTGTAAGCTATGACAAGCATCAATGCTTTGGAGCTTTTCTGCTCTGTCCTCAAGTGGAGTCCTAGCCTTTGCCTGCACTTCTCTCACACCTTGTTTCTTATAAGTTCTCTGCTTCAGAGATTAAAATGTAATCCAAGTCAAGCCCTTGACTTTTGCCTTTGGTTTTTATTGTGTTTTGCAGGAGTCGAATCTAAGTCCATTCATAATTGCAATCCTTGCTCTCTGCTCTGCCAGCTGAAGCAAAAATCGTACACATAAAAGTTTAGGCCCAGCCAAATAGCTCAGAGGATTGAAGTGCTTGTTTAGCCAGAAGAAGGGACAAAGGTTGGATCTCTAGAGTGCTGTGCCAGCCCTGGCCCCTGGGGCGTCCTGAGAAGGTGACTGAGACTGGGCATGGTGGGGCACACCTGTAATCCTGGCGCTTGGAAGGCTGAAAGCAGGAGGATCACTGTGCGTTCGGTCTATGTAGTGAGACACTGTAGACCCTGTACTAAACACATTTAAAAAACAATACAAAACAAACAAAAAAGGTGTTCTCCTGCAAATAGTCAAGAGAGTATGGAGAAAAGAGAACCGCAGAGATCACTGAGCTTTTCTTGGGTAATTGGAAGAGACACCACTAACACCTGGAAAATTCAAAGATGTAGTTGAAAATAAGAATTGATCAAAATATAAGTTTTCCTTTAGGACAAAGATACTACAGTGCTAGAGCTCAATGTTCCATTTCGCAAAATTATTTTAGTGTTAGATTATTGGTCAAAATTAGATTTAAAATTTGAAGGCAGGGGCTGGGAAGATATGCCCATAACGCATACCTGGCAAGAGCAAAGAACCAGGTCCAACCAACCCCTGGCACAGCATACTGTGCTGGCTCAGGAACCAGGTGCGCCATGACAGCTACTGATAAGGGCAGGGTGGCACACACCTGTAGTCTCACAACTTGGGAGGCTGACACATGAGGGTCACCAAAATCCCAAGATGTATAGTGAGATCCTGTACCAAATAAATAATATTTTTAAAAATGTAAAAAATAAAAAATTCTAAATTGAACAATGTTACATAATCCATAATTATGCATGATATAGATTATTTTAGTTTTGTAGAGAGGATTTAAATTGGAGCCTCAAATGTGGTACATATGGAGCCATGGAGATAGCTCAGCAAACTGAGCTCCTGCTTAGGCAAGCACAGGAACCGATTCTGTGGGCACCCTAAGCCCCACTGGCCCTGCCCCCAGCCACACTGAGACAGCAACCAAGACCAGGCTTGATGGCATGCACCTGCAATCCCTGTGCTGGGAAGGCTGAAAACAGGAGGATCACCATGATTCTGAGCTGCGTAGTGAGACTGTACCAAATACATTAAAAAAAAAAAAAAGTGCTAGACATGGGCTCCACCACTAGATATATCATCAGTCCAGTATTTTATGTATAAAATCAGTGAAATAATTTTGCCAAAGTAGAATCAAAATTTCCATAAATTATCCTTTTCCTACAATGAATTAGAGTTTTAAGGTGAGAACCATAGTTTTTTCAACATTACTGTGTTTTCCCCCATCAATATTAGTCTCTGTACTTGAAAATGTACACTTTTATTTATTTTGTTTTTTTCTGAAATTACCAGTTGCCAGGTATGTAATCACAGTATTAACAAAATAATATAATAACATAAACTATAAAACTGAGATAATGAGTTAAGATAATATTCTTTTAAAAATTAGATGTAGAAATTTAACTATATTGAGTGAATACCTGTGAATTAAGTTCAGGAAATCTGTGACAGTGTTCCCGCCTATGAATATTTCCTTATGAGGCAAATGAGAGTTTGAATATTGCATATTACCAAGTATAGAACCCTAATGGGGAAATGCACTAATATACACTTCTTTTTATATTTCCTTTACTGAAAAGAACATTGTTCTGCAGTACAATGGGGACAAAATTTAATTGAGCTCATAATTATATGCTGTCTTCAAAAAGAAAGAGTGAGATAGACATTTATAAAATCATAATATAATTTCCTATGTGTTGTGGTCATTATGCATACACCTGGTATTGATAAGTTATGTTGCCTGCTTTCCCAGGAGTAAAATTATGTGAGATTTAATACATTTTTCATTAGCAAAGACCTTTATCAAGTTTGTGTAAAATGTCATTGACTTAATTGCTGTAAAATATTCATTCTTAAATCACGGCAGTTTAGTGGCATTTCAAAAATGACTATTTGAAGATTTAACAGTTTTCTTTGAAATTAGGTTATTTTCAAATAATGCATTTTTATGTACTTAAATTGAAAAAGAAAAATTTCTTCATCACAATTTGTTACAAAACTTTTGCCCTTTCTGTATGTTTCTGACTGTGAATCAAGCCAGTGAAACAACTGTAATAGAAACATTGCAGAAGTATTTTTAAGAAAATTAGTAACTGCTGTAATTTAGGAAATCTTAGTAAATCAAGAAGATAATTCAAAAGTGGAGGAGTGAGCCTCTAAACCCCATCGTAGAGTATGCGAGGTGCAGCACGGCACTCTGTGAGGGTAGAGAAAGTCACCAGGGAAATCGTAAGACGTATGCATGTAAGTTTGATTTTGAACTTTATAGAAGAGTGTGGCATAATTTCAATAGCAAGAAGAAACAATGAAATTGCACCCAGGATTTGGAGACAGATTTATTTTAAGTGGACAAGCACGGATGGAGATCACTCCCAAAATATCAGGCCCTGAGGTCCAGGTAGGTAGTTTCTACAGAGTGAGGGAACAGAGACAGAGTACTTGGCTAGGTCTCGTTGGGTCTTACGGTGTGCATCGCAGTGACCAGCCACATCTAAGAGACAAAAGCAACCAGGACTGGAAAAGAAACTATCATTTGGGCAACTAAGAAACTGAAGTACACTGGCTGGTGTGTGTGTGTGTGTGTGTGTGTGTGTGTGTGTGTGTGTGTGTGTGTGTGTGTGACATTTTCTGTTGAATAAT
This sequence comes from Ctenomys sociabilis, assembly GCA_004027165.1. NCBI lineage: Eukaryota > Metazoa > Chordata > Mammalia > Rodentia > Ctenomyidae > Ctenomys > Ctenomys sociabilis. The sequence continues at coordinate 3,650 of PVKA01037597.1, read as the reverse complement.
CACTCTACTAGTGAGAGGGTAAAACAGGATGCTCACTGTTATTGGCTATAAATCGGCATTCATAATTAATGCAATTTATCATCACGAAATGTATTTTAATCAATGCATGATATTTTGTGTATTATGAGACACTGCACTATTTTGTATAGTTTACAATATGGAATTATTAAATCAGGCTGATTAAAAAAATAACACTTCATATAGTTTTACTGGAGAAAACTTTTAGAAGGTCTTCTCTGAATGCACTATTTAGCATTCTCTGGAAAAAGAGTCAATAGGAAAAAACTATGCATGCGTGTAATTATGCAAGGAGATCAGGTAAATAGGATTTTAGGATCTGAGGCAGAAGAGCCCATAATGACAGTCTGTGTGCTGGAAAGCTGGAATGCAGAGCTGCATTCCAGCCCAAGAAGCCAGAAGCCACAGCACCAGAGAGATCAAGAATTCAACCCCAGTCTAACAAAGAAGGCCTGTCAGCTCCCAGAAGGTCATGTGGGAGTCTGCCCTGGAAGGCTGAAGAAGCTGGAATCTGACAGTCACAGGGGACCACTGCCTCCAAACATGCCCTGCTCAGGCAGAATAGGGCATCAAACGCTACCAGCAGCTTCTTTCTTTGCCTTTTTCCTTTCACCCTGGCAGCATTGTGGGTAGTATTCCTTCTATGTGATTCTCCTATGACAGTCATCTTTGGAAACACTTCACACACACACACACACACACACACACACACACACACAATGTGCATTAATGTTCCTCTATATGCTTTTTGTTAAAAAAATATTTATCTAATAAAGATTAAGATTCTCATGACCCTCCTGTCTTAGCTCCCCAGCACTGGGACTACAGGCATGCCCAGATTTGGTGGCCTGTATGGTGTGCCCAGCACAGCACGTGGTAACACGGATCAAACCTGTGTCCTTGCTCTTACCAGGCAGGCACTTAGACCACCGTGATATCTCCCCACCCCTTTCTATGTGCTGACATGTGATGACCAACAGTTACAGTTAGCTATCTTGAAATACTGCATGTCATGTATCATAAAAATTCTGTACAGTAGATAAGGGAAGTTTTTTTTATCTAAATGAAAATGTGTAGGCTCTAATTAAAACCTTTGCTTTCCTTAGCAACTCTTACCTTGTCCTTGGTAACTAGTCTTCCCTACTTTCAGGATTTCAACAGTTTAAACACCACATGTAAGAGAGGTTGTGCCTGGCTTATTTCATTTTATCCTCATGTTCTTCATGTCTGCCTATCTTGTCCAAATGACAGCATTTTATTATTTTTAAGTCTACCTAGTAGTACATTTTTATCCATTCATCTGATAGGTTCTTTCAGTATCTTACTGCTGTTAACAATGTTGCTGTGAGTTTTAAGATGTATCTCAGCACATCTATTTCAGTTCTTTCATCCCCATCAACAGGGTTGCTGGACCACATATAATTATATTTCCAATGTTCTGAGGAAGAGCCATGGTATTTTCAATAATAGTTAATCAACCTAAGTTCTCATGAACACCACACAAGATTTCCTTTCCTCTAAAGCTTCTCCAGCACCTGTTATCTTTTGTCTTGTTAACAACAGTCGATGGCACAGCTGGGGGAAAAAATCTCAAAGTGTTTTTCATTTGTATTTCTCTTATAAGCTGCACTGGTGAGTAGGCGTTCATTAATCAGTAGAACACTTATGCATCTTCTTTAGAAAAGAAGACATTTCTACTAATGTTCTCTGCCCATTTTCTGACTGGATCTTTTTTACCCTGAACTATTGAGTTGAGTTCTGTACATGTGCGTTTAGGGTGACTTTCAGGAGGTATTTACCCAGACCAATACTGTACAGATTTTTCTATAAATGTTCTTTCAGGTTTTCTTTTTTTTGTGGAACCGAGGATTGAACTCAGGTGCTTGAGCTTGTCACAGAAGCACTTATTCCACTGAGCCATCCCCCGGCCCATCACATAAGGTATGTTTGAAAAAGATGTGGTATTTCTATATAATGGAGTATTACTCAGCTATTAAGAATGATAAGCTTGGGTGAGGCGCAAGTGGCGTGGGGCATTGAGTTAGGTTGCTGGGCTTCTCGCTTTCTTCAGTTAAACAGCTCTACCACCAAGATGGTCAATGTACCTAAAACCCGAAGGACTTTCTGTAAGAAGTATGGCAAGCATCAGCTTCACAAAGTGACCCAGTATAAGAAGGGTAACGATTCCCTGTATGCCCAAGGAAAGAGGTGCTACAGTCGGAAGCAGAGTGGCTATGGTGGGCAAACGAAACCCATCTTCCGGAAGAAGGCTAAGACGACAAAGAAGATTGTGCTGAGGCTTGAGTGCGTGGAGCCCAACTGCAGATCGAAGAGAATGCTGGCCATTAAGAGATGCAAGCACTTTGAACTGGGAGGAGACAAGAAGAGAAAGGGCCAAGTGATCCAGTTCTAACCTCGTGCTTCACTTTAAGCAAATTTGTTGAAGCTATAGAAAGATTAGCTGTGGGAAAATAAATGTAGTCGTAACAACAACAAAAAGCATTTATATTGAAATGGATGCCACTTGAACATATACTCATAAGTGAAATAAACCAGACACACATGTGCAAAAACTGTATAGTCTCCCTAGTATTAGAAGCGAAAAGCAGAAATACAAATGGAAACCTACAACAACTAAAAACAATTGAATCCGATAAGGCAAAAGGAATGGCATATGCTGCAGGATACTAATCAGCTTTTCTTCCGGATGGTTAACAACCGAAGTTCACAGATCAAAATTGGAGAAATAGAAGAGCCACAGGCCAGCCAACATTTTGGGCCCTAGCCTTTCAAGGTCAGTGAAGACTCAGGATATAGGAGAACCTGTACTGTGCCATCATGAAACTCAGTTGAGCTCTAAATTTTCTGAACAAGGAGATTATGGAGCCACAGAGGAAAGAGATTGAAGTTCTATAGTGTGCCTGGGGAGAGTCACATGGAGAGAAAACTTTCTCTCAGGCTCTCACAGAAAGAAAACTGGTCAAGCATTGGCTGTGAGTCATCCACATGGATGACACAGACAAAGGATCTACAGAATAATGTACAGGACTACAAGATAAACCCTGAGGGGACTTTACTGACCTCATAAGAAATAAAAGGTACATGTGTTGGTATATAGGTCTTGCTCTATCTTGGTCTTAACCATCCAGCAGAAAAGTATAAAAATGAAGTATGTACCACGGAGCCATAATAATAAGTTGAGCTGTAATGGCTATGGTCAAAAACTTCTTTGGATAACTCACTATTGTTGTGGAATGCTGGACTGTGTTGGATTGTATCATTGAGTTCAGTCACCTAAATTAGTTGAATGACAATGCAGTGCCCATCTTTGACAGGTGTAGACAAAGGAAGGGATATAGAAAGGAAGAATCATGATGTGTGTGTATGGGCAGTACAGTTGGGATAGATAATGCCGTGCTTCTACATAATTCTATGAGAGGCAAGATTTGCACTAATGGTGGTTGGACAGGATATTATGTCGGCTTCTAGTACTATGGACAACCACTAGGAAAATAACAAGGTAGAAAGTATTAATTATTGAATCTTTGATGTAATTCAGGTATAAAAAATAATATATGCAAATAGCTACACTCTATTTAATGATAAGAGACATATGGTATAATAATGTCTGT
>PVKA01037596.1:0-20886 GCA_004027165.1 Ctenomys sociabilis | reverse complement strand
AAAAAAAAAAAAAAAAAAAAAAAAAAAAAAAAAAAAAAAAAAAAAACAAAAAAAAAACATATACTTAAGGGGCTGGGGAGATGGATCAGTAGAATAAGCACTTGCCTGGCAAGTGCAAGGGGCTGAGTTTAATCCCTGGTTTTGCAAAACAAAACATACTTAAAAAAGAAAAAAACCCAGGTGTTAAAAAAAAAAAATCTCCTGTATAATGTTGAATGGAAGTGATAAGAGTATCACTTTAAATACATTTAAGCATTTATCTTTGCCTTGCTTCTGACCAAAGACAAACTTTTGGTTTTATTTATTTTTTTGTAATTCATTGACTTCTATGATTTTTTTTTTTTTTTTTTTTTAATGGAACCAGGGATTGTACTCAGGCCCTTGCACTTGCCAGGCAAGCACTTATTTTACTGAGCTATCTCCCCAGCCCTAATTCATTGAGCTGTTTGTTTTGTGATGGGAATCCAGGGCCTTATAAATGGGAGGCAAGCACTCTTTCACCAAATTACATCTTCTACTGTTATTTACATTTTTTCTTTTTCTTTTGAGACATGCCTGCCTATGTAGTCAAGGATGGCCTTGAACCTACTAGGCAGGCCTTAAACTTGCAGCATGCTCCTGCCTCAGCCTCTTGAGCACTGGGATTACAATGTATGCCACCACATCTGGCTTCTATTTATTTTATGGAGAAATTTAGGTCATTGACTTGAGACTTCTCTTTTTCCTAACCCAGACAGTTAAAGTTAGAAATTTTTATCCAAACACTTTACATAGTTGCATCCATAAACTTTGATCATCTATGTTTTTTTTTGTTTGTTTGCTTTTGTGGATCTAGGAATTAGCCCTGGGCTCTTAAGCATATAAACCACATGCTGTACCACTAAACTATATCCCCATCCCCTCTTGTATTTTTATGTTTATCCAATTTGAAGTAGTTACTTTTATTTCTTTTTTGACCCTTCATTATATATGTATGTTTCCTGATTTTAGAGTATTTGGAAACTCAGGTTTCTTTCTCTTCTTGATTTTCAATTTAATTCCACTATGATAAAGAGCATGCTGTGTGTGATTTTAATCCCTTTAATATTATTATGCTTGTTTTAATTTTATTGATATTTGACCTAGCTTACGATTTATCCTGAAATGTTGGATAATACTTGAATAGAAAGTCTGTTCTATTGTAATTGCCTGCAGTGATCTACAGATGATGGTTAGGTCAAGTTGACTGACAGTACTGTTCAAATTCTACATTTCCTTGCTCATTTTCTGTTTGGGTGTTATATTAATTGTTGAGAATGGGATATTGAAGTCTTAAATATGTGATCTCATGTTACCCCGCTTAGTCTCCCAATTAGCTGAGATTAAAAGTGTGTGTCTTTGTACCCAGCTCTTCTAAACATCATTTTGAGTTATCTATTTCTGCCTTCAATTCTGTCAATTTTTATTTGAGGCTCTATCACTGAGCTACACTCCCAATCCCTTGGTGAGTTTTTAAAAACTATTTTTATTGAGTTATATTTTTAGTTGTTAAAGATTGTAATATGCATCTTGTCATAGCCCATTATAGATTAATGCTAAATCATTTCCAAATATAACAACAGTGTTTCATTAGATCTCTATGATTTCTTTTTTTCCTTTGTGGTATTAAGTCATATATATTTCATCTTTAAGCCCAATATTAAGTTCTGTAGCCATATATATATATATATATATATTTTTTTTTTTTTTTAAGTTTTTTTAAATGTATTTGGTACAGGGTCTTGCTGTGCTTCTTGGACTTACAGTGATCCTCCTGTTTTCAGCCTCCTCAGCACTGGGATTATAGGCATGTACCACCAAGCTAATGTTGGTGGCTGGCTCAGTGTACCCCAGGACAGGTCCAGTGGGCATGTGGTGCTGGGGATCAAACCCTGCTCCCTGAAATTGCCTAAGCAGGTGCTTAGACTGCTGAGCTATCTTGCTGGCTCTGTACTTGCCTTTTAAGTGAATTAGCTATAGTAATTTGAATCTGAACTGTCCCCTAAAGCCCATATGGTAGAGGGCTTTGTTGCCAGCTGATGGCCTTTGGGAAAATGGTTGAATTAATCACCTTAATCCACTGATCCTTTGGAAAGTGATCAATGGATTAATCCATTGATGAGTTTATAGTCTGCTGAGAAGCTGCCTCAGATTAGGTAATTCTAAGTTCATTGATTCTTTCTTCTGTCATCTCAGATTTCCTGTTAATCCCTCTAGTGATTTTTTTATTACAATTATTGTATTATACTCTAGGATCTTATTTTGTTTTTGTAATTTCCTCAATGGGGGTAGGACCTAACTGGATGAGTTAGATCACTGGGAGTATGGCTTTGAAGGCTTTATGTTACCTAGCCCTTTTCTTGTTCTCTCTGCTTCCTGTTTGCCATGAAATGCAGAGCTTTCCCCACCATTCCCTTAATTTTCCTCACTGAAGCCCTATAGCAATGATTCTGGCTCACTGTGCACCAAAACCTCTGAAACCATGAGCCCAAATAATCCTTTTCTTCTTTAAGTTGGTTATGTCAGGTATTTTATCATAAAGATGGAAAGATAAAATATGGGAAAAATTGATTAATAGTTTATATTTACCCATGTAGTTACTGTTTTTAGCCTTCTTTATTCCTTCATGTTCAAGCTACCATCTGGTGTTCTTCTATTTCTATCCTGAAAAACTTCATTTAGTATTTCTCATAAAGCCATATATTATCTCAGTCTTTATTTATCTAGAAATATCTTTAGTTATATTACATTTTATAGGTATGATTTTGTTTTTGAAATAGGGTCTCACTATGTAGTGCAGGTTGGCCTTGCACTCATTTGTGTAGCCCAGTCACAGCCCCCCTGCCTCAGCCTCCTGAGTGCTGGGATTATAGGCATTAACAGGAAATCTGAGATAACAGAAAAAAGAATCAATGAATTTAAAATTTTCTAATCTGAGGCTGGGGGGGCTGGCCAGATAGCTCCTCAGCAGACTAAAGCACATGCTTAGGTAAGTGCAGGGGACCAGGGTTCAATTCCCATGCTGTGCCAGCCCCCCCCCCCCCCAGTGCACTGAGATGGCGAATGAGACTGGGTGTGGTGGTGCATACCTATAATCCTAGATCTTGGGAGGCTGAAAACGGGAGGACCACTACAAGTCTGAACTGTGTAGTGAGACCCTGTACTAAATACATTAAAAAAACATTTAATCTGAGGCTGGGGATATAGTTCAGCAGCACAAGTGCCTGCCTGGCAAGTGCATGGTCATGAATTCAATTCCTAATATGATGGGGGGCGGGCTACATAAAATTATCTCATCTGAAGAAGAATTTTAAAAGAATAATAATAATAAACAGAATAGAACATCAGGCACAAGTGATAACATTAAACATGGCAATGTACACATAAAGCAAGCTCCAAAGGGGAAAAGAAGTGAACAGAGAATTTGTTTTAAAAATTCACATAGCGGGGTGTGGTGGCGCAAGCCTGTAATCCCAGCACTCGGGAGGCTGAGACAGGAGGATTGTTGTGAGTTCGAGACCAGCCTGAGCTACAAAGTGAGCTTAAGGCCAGCCTGAACTGCATAGTGAGACCCTGTCTCAAAAAGACAAAAAAAATAAAAAAATAAAAAAAATAAAAATTCACATAGCCAAGTAGCCAAGTGTAGTGGTAAGGTAAGATACTCACTTTTCTTTCTTTCTTTTAATTCTTTAAACATAGATTCCTTCAGTTCTGTGAACATATTTAAAAAGCTAATTTCAAATCTTTGTCAAGTCCAATATTTGGCGCTCTCAGAGATGTGAGTGATGGATGGCCTTGTTTCCTCAATATAGTTCCCAATACTTTGTTTCTTTATATGTCTCATATTTCACTTTTAAAGTAGCTACTTTACATGAAGTAGAAAATGACTTCAGGTAAAGCGGAATAAGATTAATAGTTGCTGTAAGATTAATAGTTGCCCTCACTTTGGAAACTGGAAACTAGCCAGGTGGCAAGTCCAATATTTGGTGCCCTAAGAATTGTGAGTGATGCCCCTTTTTCTTCAATATAGTTCCCAATACTGTGTTTTTTTGTATGTCTTATATTTCATTCTTACAGTAGAAATTTTAGTTAATGTAGTATAGAAACTCTGGATTATAACTGCCTTTGACAAAGTATGGGTTTGTTGGTTAGTTTTATTTGTGACTTGCTTGGGTTAATTGTGAAGATACAAAATAGCCTGAGGTGCTCAGTCTTCTTGTACTTTGTAGAGGGTCTTTGTGTTGGTTGAGGACCACATTCAAAATTCAGGCATTTAGAAGTCAGCATTGGTTTTTTATTCCTGCCAGGCCTCCCTTGCCTCCTCTGTGTTTACACTTGGCTTCACTTAGTCAGAAGTGCATACAGAACAGGGGCCCTTTCCAGTCTTTAGTACATGTGTTCAGTCTTTCAGATCACAGGTCTGTTGGAGTTTGTCATTGCCACTGTACCTCTCTTATTTTCTGAATCTGCCTGTCAGGTTTTGGTTAGTATGCTGATTTACCACTTGCCACAGCCAGTATTGCAAACTCAAGTTAGCTGAATGATTGACCTTTTATAGTTTTCCATGATCACTCGTCTATGACAGTGCCCTTGGGCACGTGCTTTACTCTAAACCAGGCCAACCCTTCTTTCAGTAGAGCTACCAGTTTTCATAGCTTATCACCCCCCACCTTGTAGGTCTGCCCCATGATAGAACTGTGGTGGGGGAAGAGGGCACCTCAGACTGAACCCACAGACCACACTGTGCCAACTCAAGGTTCAGTACTTTTTCTGAATAAATACTTCTCAATATGCCTTTGGTAGAGTTCCAGCCCTGAAATGGTTGTTTTTGACAAACTTGCCCAGTTTTCTAATTACTTTCTGGGGAGAGGTTTTCCCAAATTTGTTACTGCATTTCCAGAAGCTTGCCTCTACTTGCGAGGCCTTTCTCTATATATTTGGGGTTACCCCCCACCTATCTTTCAAGCTTATTATAAAGATTCAGCAGTACATAAAATATATGAAATAGAAGCAAAAACTTGTTACTAGTCTATCTCTTAAAGACAGTCATTGTTGCTAAGTTAGTGGATTGCTTTCCAGATGTACTTTAATCGTTATATTTTTAGTTGTTTTACTTTTCCAAAATCCCTTTACCTCTTACTGTAAAAGTTCCTAATTTAGATGCTTCTTTCAGTTTTCTGCTTTCAAAGAGATAAATTTAATTAGCAATAATTAGTTTGAATAAAAGATCACTAACCTGCTCTTGGCAAAGTAGAATACAGCAACTGATATAATTGTTATGTTTGATGTTAACTGAGTCATGAGGAAGTTAGAAGTAGTCAAACCAGGTATGGTGGCCTATTACTATAATCCCACCCATCTGGGAGGCTGAGGTAGACAATTGCAAGTTTGAGCCTAGTCTGGGAAATTTAGTGATCTAGCAAGACCCTGTCTTGCTTTTTATTTGTTTGTTTCAGGACAGAGCCTCACTATTGAATTCTATATATTCCTGATTGGCCTTTGCGCTGGTGGTGTCCTGCCTCAGCCTCCCGACTGCTGTAATTACAAGTGTGTGTCCTTACATTTGGCAAGACTCTAGCTTAGAATAAAAAAAGAGTTGGGATTGTGTTCAGTGCAGAAGCCCTGGGTTAAATCTCTTGTAACACACACACACACACACACACCCGTACACACACACACAAACACACACACACACCACAGTTGACCTCTCTGCTTGTAGTTACTGATCATCCTTATTTTTTCATTTTGCTGTATTTGGGTTCTTTTAGATTATTTCCAGAAAAAAATAATATAATGAGAAATTATAATTTTATGAGAAAACATTTTTTTAAAGGATAATGTTATTTAGTCTACCAAACCCTTCCTAGCTGCAGAAAAAAGAAGATTAAGATGAGGTGGACCACCTCCTGTGTTGGTCCTGGGCATGGAGGCACAAGCCTATAATCCCAGTGCATGGGAGGCTAAAAACAGGAGGACTACTATGAGTTAGAGCTGCATCGTGAAACCTTGCACAAAATACCAATAAATAAATAAAATAAAATAAGGTGGGACTCATTCATGTAAGTAAGTAATCTGAAAGAACCCAGATCTTAGCCAGACTTCTGCTAGGATGAGCCACATGTCAGCAGCAGGGCTGGCCCTCAGAGAATTTATATTTGGGGATCCCACGGCCTGAGGTTGGTATGGTAGCTGTCGTGATGCAGCTTCAGAAATGGCAAATATTGGGATGGTGAGATGGGTATGGCAGCCTTGTCAGTGGGATATGGTACAGTGTGTATGAAACTGCTCATCTGTGGCTATTGGTCATCATGCTCAACTATCAGAGCATTGTTGATGCAGAGATGGATTTGAGTGTCAATCATTCTGTCCTGGAAGATCGTGTGCTGCTTCCCAATGTTGGGTCCCAGAAGCCAAATTTGAGATCAGAATTACCTAATGACTGATTCTGACTCCTGGGAAAACTAATACCCCTTTAAACTTGGCTAGGAAAACTGCTGGGTGTGTAGCAGATGTTCAGTAAATCTTTTGAGATTTCATGTTGTGTATATAATTCAGGAACACAGATATTGCAGATTTTTCTGAAGAGCAAACTCAACTTGCTGCTGTTGATTACAGGTACTTATATAACAGACCCAAAACTCTAGTTAAGAGCTCCCTACAAGGATGTTTTAAGCCCTTCTTATTGAGAGGGTCCCAAGAAATTGCTTCAAAGCCATTTGCCAGAGACACCCAGTGAAACAATCATGACCCATGTACTCACACCAGCTCTGTCACTCCCTAGGGCATTAAGGAGTTCCTCTGGCAGGAAGAGATACCTTTGTGTTGCACGTGCATTGTACCCCAAGCTGCCCAAGGCTTCTTCCCTTATGAATTGTGCTCAGTGAAGCCTGGTTTCTTGCTTTGGGCCCTTCAGTCTTTGGGAGATTAGCCTTGCTGAATGAAACAAACTGCACATTTGGGTCCTCCCTCTTTCTGCTTTGTGTCTCTTTCCTTTCTTTTAGGCCCTACCTTCTGCCTCTTTCTGATCTTCCACAATTTTGAGATGTGGGTATGTTATTGAATTTCATTTACCATAAATAACTTGTTAGGGTTGCTTGACATACTGACATAAAACCCTGAAGAAAACCTAAAATCTCCGTAATTATTGTATGACATATGAGTTCTTCTGCATAATTTGATGATTTAAAAAGTGTGTTTAATTAGGGCTATAGTTTTGTATTATCAGGGGAGCTTCCTGTGTCTAATATCTTCAAAAAGAAGGTTTGTCAAACACACGAAGAATAATCTTAAATTTTGTAGTATAGCAGGGCATGATGGTACATGCTTGTAATCCCAGCATTTGGGAGGCTGAGGCAGGAGAATTGTTGTAAGTTTGAGACCAGCCTGGGCTACAAAGTGAGTTCAGGTCCAGCCTGAACTACATAGCAAGACCCTGTCTCAAAAAGATGAAATAAAATAAATTGTAGTGTAGGCAGGCCTGGTGGTGCAGACCTATAATCTTAGCACTTGGGAAGCTGAGGCAGGAGGTTAGATGTGAGTTTGAGGTCAGGCTTGGTTACATAATGAGTGTAAGGTCAGCCTAAACTACATAATGAGACCTTGACTCGAAAAAAAAAAAAAAAAAAAAAAAACTGTAGAGATACAGTCAGAATGAATGTTATTTCAGAATTTAGCCCTTAGAAGTTTTAGTTTTTGTATTGTACAACACTTGAGAAAATAAGACATTTTAAAAATCTGTTTCCATTTTCACATGCTGTAAATATGTAAACAAAACTGGGATTCTTGTCTAGGGCAGGGGGGTTTGTGGTAGAATCTGTAATCTACTACTGGTCATCAGCATTTCCATGTCATTGTTTCTGCTGTTTAAAAAAATTAATATCACAAATACGTGCTCAATAAATATCATGTGCAGTGCACTATTCTCAATCCTAGATACTTCAGTTAACAAAACGACACTAAGCTCTTTTTTTAGGCCATTTATAATAATATTAAGGGATCAAAATCAACACACTATTAGAATAATGTGTAGTGCTAAGTACTTTGAGAAAATAAAGCAGTGAAGGGTAGAAGATGGTGGGGTAATGGTGAGAGATGAAGGAGAGACTTGGGGGGATAGTGTAGCAAGTGGCCTTGTGGTGGTGGTCACAGTTGTGGCCAGAGATACCAGGCTAAAGACAGGATCTTGCTATGTGTAATTCAGTCTGCCTTGAAAGCACTATGTAGAATGTTGGATTATAGGAGTGTATCATCAGGTACTGCAAATTTGTGAAATGCTATTTTATAACCAGGAAAGAGTTGTTTGTCTGAAGCAAAGGACTTTAGAAGTTGGCATTGGCAGGATGTTGTGCAATTGGGTTTTCTGGCTGTTTCTCAACTCTTGCATCTGATGTAAACCACAGCTTTGCAATCATTCCCTGTGCCATCCAAAAATATTTTGTGACCTTGTTGGTTGGCAGTTTTTTAAATGTTATTTTGAATCTCCAAAAAAGGGAAACATCAAAGTGCAGACTGTCCATTTCTGCCCTTCTTGATACACACATACAGCTGCACAATACAATCAACCATTGTGGTGACACGTGCCCCTCGTTATAAATAGATGGAAGGCTTGCATGTGGAATGCTACAGATGAAGGGCAAGTGTGCTGGGAATGAATGCCAACTGCTATTTCTGTCAAAAGCCCTCCTCAAAGATCAATATTATTTTTTGTTTCACTGACTGAATTAAAAAAATAACAGTGAAAGAACTGCCTAATTTAACTGTTTCCTCTATTCTAGTCCAAATTTACATCTCTTGTTAGTATTAATCATAGATATATCTGTGTTTACTTAGTAATGGCTGCTCAGTGCCCCATTTCATTGCATTTAAAAATACTGCATGGCTTGCTTTTAAATGGCAGACTTATGGATCATGTGCTTATGGATGTCAGAAATGCATGTTTATGGAATATATGTTTATTCCTTATTTTAGCTCTTATTCTAAGAATTTTTTATTGTTTTTGTGCGACATATCAAAGCATCTTTAAAAGCTTTACCATTCATTTAGAACATTTTTAGTGTATGTCTATTAAAAAGTACAGTATGAGACTCTTGTTAGTCTAAAAAAGTATATTATTCCTTGTGCAATTGAAGAACAGCATAATGTCAAAAAGAAATATGATTAGTGTGTGACTTAAGAAATTAAGTCTGAACTATTTAGCTGAAATATCACTGAAATCACATTACAGTGATTTACCTTACTAAGTTAATATATTAAGGGAAATTTCAGTGTAATAGAAAAAGCCATGTGAAATATTTTGAGATCCAGGTGTAGAGGCGCATGCCTATAATCCTGGCACTCTGAGAGGCTGAGGCAGGAGGATTACAAGTTTGAGCCTAGTGAGGACAATTTTGCAACTTTGGAAATTCCTGTATTTAAAAAAAAAAAAAAAAGCTGGGAATTTAGCTCAATGCAGAGGCCTTGTGTTCAAGTCTCAAAACAATACAACATAAAACAAAGCATTATTTGGTATATTAGTTTCCTATAGCTGCTGTAACAAAGTAGTTGAAACTTGGTGGCTCAAAAGAACAGAAAAGTATCACAGTTCAGGAGGCCAGAAGAAGGCAGTCAGAAGGTAGAACTGGTTCCTTCTGAACCTCTGAAGGAGAATCTGTCCCATGCCCCTCTCCCAGCTTCTCTGGGTCTTCTGGACATCTCTGATGCTCTTTCCTTGGTTTGTAGATGTATCCTTCCAGTTTCTCTCTATGTATACTCTTCTACTTTGTGTCCTTTCCTGTCTCTTTCTAAGACATTGTTGTGTGTTTAGAATGCACTGTAATCCAGTATGATCTTATGTTTATCCTTAGTTATACTCATAAAGACACTATTTACAAATAAGGTCACAGGGCTGGGGATATAGCTCAGTAGCATAAGTGCTTGGCTGGCAAATGCAAGGTCATGAGGTCAATTTCTAGTACCAAAAAAATAATAATATAGGGCACATTCTGAGTATCTATGTGGCCATGAATTTGCAGGGCATTCAGCCTACTATGTATAGCTTGTATTGAACATGCTTGCTGAGTACCTGTATTTGAGGATTTATGAGGCACTAGCAATGTACTAGAGATAGGATATTCTGAGAAAGTGATAGAGCCTTTTCCTCAATGGGTTCATGGTGTCCTGTGTCACCACCCTTTTCTTTGAGACAGAGTGTCACTATATAATACAGGCTGGCCTTCAACTCATAGTCATTTTCTTCCCTCAACTTCCCAAGTGCTGGGATTATAGGCATGGGTCACCATGACCAGCTTTTTTCTTCTCTCTCAAGGTTGCTGATCAAGTACCAGTTAGTAAAATAAGGTGAACCCACCTACACAAAATTCTTTTTATATATATATATATATTTGGTACAGGGTCTACAGAGTGTTCAGGGTCTCACTATGTAGATCAGACTCATAGTGAGCCTCCTAAGCACTGGCATTATAGGCATGTGCCACCACACCCAGTCTCAATCACTGCCTCAGTGTGCCCTGGGGGCAGGGCCAGCATGGCACAGAGGGGATTGAACCCCTGTCACTGCATTCGGTCTAAGCAGGTACTTTAGTCTGCTGAGCTATCTGGCCAGCCCTCACAAAATTCTTTCTAGTGGTCTTATCAAAGTAGACTCATAGAGTTGTCACCTGACAGGTCTGACCTGTACAGTGTGATTGGGTATCCAAGGCCCTCTTATGTTGGCCACTAGGCAGGATATGTCTAACAGCCAGTCTTCCTCAGCTCCACAGCTCTCTCCTTGTATTTCTTGCATTGTCTACTCAGTGCCTGGTGCATAGTAACAAAGCATAACTATGCTCTGGAAATAAGCAAAGAATTCTTTTTGAAAATTAAAATTGTAAATTTTACATGCCTCTTCACAGTCACTCTGGGGAGGGAGATAACAAGAATCTTGCACCTGATGGAAATGTTATACAGTGGACTCCTGTCTGATGTAACCTTGGGAGTGGTACTCCATGACTTGCTTTTGTTTTCTGTAAATCAGAGAGGATTATGCCGGTGCTGCCATGAGGAGGCCCTAGGATAACCTGTGTGAGATTTGTGACTTCACATGGGCTCATGGCTGAAGATAGTTACTCCCATTGGACAATCCCCTAGAAATGCTGAGCAAATGAGGTATTTTTGGTATCCTAAATTTAACATATACTAAATGTATAGCAAAAGTTTTAATAGCACAAAGAATTCCCAAATATCCTTCACTCAGATCCCCTAAAATAGCGTTCTATATTTTTCTCTCTTTCTAACCATGTATAGACACATATAATGTTCATGAACATGCCACGTGCTGTTAATACATCATTTTTTTCTGAGTTGTTTCAGAATAGGTTGCAGACAGTGCTTCAAAATATGTGTATTTCTTAAAAACAGACATTTTTTGTACCACTACTATATCCCCACCTAAGTCATGACAGCACCTAACCCATAGCCCATCTGTGTTTTGCCAGCTGTCCCTAGAACACCCTGTAGAAACACCAAAGCCAGTCCAGGTTCACATGATCCATGAATCGTTCCAGGTCTGTAGTTTCTTTCAATCTGTGACAGTTCCTTCATCATTGTCTTTCATGACCTTGACATTTTTTAAGAGATTTTATTTTGTTGGATGTCTGTCAATTTGAGTCTGACTCATTTTCCCCTATGACTAGATTCATATTGCACAGTTTTGTTTGGAGTATTGTAGAAGGTGGCTGTGCCCCATCCCCACAGGGAGATTGTGAAAGTAAGATGCACAATTTTGATGTGTCACATTTCTTGAGATACTGATTTTCATAATTTGAGAAGGTATCCACCAGGTTTCTTTTACTATTACATTAGATATTAGCATTTTAATTATTAATTAAATATACTAGTTTTTCTAATAAGAAAAAGATTTAATAAGAATGTGAGAAAACATGGTAAGGGACTTCAATCCTTAACAAGGGAGAGTAAGAAAGATAGAAAAAGCCTTGACCACTTAATTTTAACGCCCTTTGATGACTCTTGTTTGAATTGGTATAGTGATTGCCAATGGTGATTTCATAGCTGTATTATTCCTTTGATGTTATTAGCTGGTGTTCTAATGTAAGAATTAGCTTGCTGTATGCGTTTCTTCCTTTTTTCTGTCATCCTTCCATTTCTCCCACCTTTTCTCACTTTCTCCCTTCCTTCCTTTCATTCATTCATCTTTTAAGAGACTCACAAATTTCCTTTTTATTCATTGATTTAATCCATTATTAGCATCATTTGCTTTAGTGCTAATGTTGTCCCAGGTTTGGCTAGTAGGAGCCCCTTCACACTGGTTTCTGTGTCTTTTTAATGTGTTCATATCATTCTTTGGTACACTCCTTTACTTTTTGACACAGCCCTTTTACTGTAAAATTAATTATTAGCCTTTTAATTGTTATTTAAATGTACTAATTTTTCTAATAAGAAAAAGATTTAATTAGAAAGTGAGAAAAAAAATGAACGTTTCTTGCTGCATTAGAATAAGCCATGGTTTCTTTTCATGGAGAACAGTTTTTATAAACAGAGATCTATGCACCAGGTATTTTCATTGCTACTAGGATATCATGTCAATTATACCTTTCTCAGTGGATATAGGATTTATTAACTATACATGTTGTGGCAGTTGAACTTATTGTCAACCTGATCGACTTGGAAGCCACCTAGGGTGTTAGTAAAGTATACTTTTCTGAGTATGTTTGAGAGGGTCAAGGAAGTGTAACTTTTGGCACGATATCAGGGCCTTGGACCCTATCCTGTCTGGCACTATTTCTCTTCTCAGCTTCCTGGCCACTATGAACTAAGTGTCTTTGTTCCATCACATCTTACTATAATATTTCTGCATTGGAGCCAGGTGATCATGGACTGAATAGTCTGAAACCATGAGTAGAAATCAGCCTTTTCTTCTTTATGTTGCAGGTGTCAAGTATTTGGTCTAGTCGTATACTGCATATACTTCCCATCCATACATATTTGTTCATGTATGTGCATGTATACACACACATTTATAATTTTGTATCTACTCAGCTAGCTATGAAAACCATGATAAATCTATATTATGTGGTTCATTTTGATTTTACCCCATTCCCTAATTTTGCTTGTCTAACAATTAGAGTGCCAGACATTCTCTATGATCTTTACCATTTTTATTCATTTGCTCACTTCCTTTGAAGGTAGTCATTTCCTGTTCAGCCAGCTAGAGATCCTGGCCTTCAGTCCCCAGCCCTAGCAGTGAGGTGGCCACCAGGTCCTGCCCTGACTCTGCTCTCCACTATGGCAGAAGCACATCAGCTTATGCCAGTTTAAATCTATACTTTTGCCTTAAAAGAGGTTCTTTTAGTGTAGGGATACTTTATGACAGTGGCCTAAATGTAATCACATGTCCAACATAAATTGAGACTAATTTGTCTAAGTGAAATTGGTTGGTTTTGATATTGTGAAAACCTCCTTTGGTAGAAGAACTGTGGAAATGAAAGATATTTGGAGGAGCTGATTAGGAGCATAAGGTAAGTTCATTTTTGTGTCTCTTATTTAGAGAATCACTTTTATTGCTCTGATCTGTAGTCAGAAGAAGATTACATTTCCACCCAGTTTTGGCCCAAAAGTGGCTTAAGTTTAAGTTGATACTGTTTTTGAGTGTAATGTGGCAAGAGGTGTTCCATCTTTTTCAGCAAGGATACTTGGTCTGTGCTGGGGACTGAAGCAGCCTGCATGTGCTAGAACTGTGTTCATCTCTGGTGCACATTATCTGTTGCCAGCCAGGATGGACCTTTTCTCCTTATCACAGGGGAGTACCATGCTGCTCTGTTCTGGGTGGTCCCAGGTTAGGTTCTGATAGCTCTGGAAAACAAAGGAGGCCTCCTCATCAGCCATGACTGTTTGAAGCAGATGCTGGGCCAGTAGCAGAGGACAGGTTTTCTGCAGTTTCTGGGTGAGCTTGACAGCAGTGTTTCTTGAAATTCTTGTTTGTAATGCCTCCTGGGTTAGCTACTGTGAGTCACTTGCTTCTAGTAGTGACTTTGTTGTCCCAACCCTCTATGTTCCTATATTTAAAACAGAGTTTCTGATCAGAAAATTGTTTCCTCATTGAAATTATGACTGATTCATTGTCATTTAAAGTCCTTATAGCCCCAGGAACTGTGTTAGGTTTTGAGTTGTAATCTGGAGGCCAGAATTTTCATTTGATAGAACATAATTATTAAGTTTTCTCCAGTGAGTAACCAGGGGCCCTGCCCAGGTGGTTCCTGGAGGCACCTGGGATTAGTAGTAGTCAGAGGACTGGAGCACTCTGCTTGTGTTCCCAACAGTAACACTTAGCTATCACACTGTCCAACTCCGCACTCCATTGCACACTTTCTATCTCAGGAACATCATGATAAGGTCTGGGAGAGAGTGGAGAGTAACAGTGCTTTGTCTCTAACCTCATCTAGTAAGGGCAGAAATGGGCCACTCTTAAGAAAGCAGGGAGTTGAACACAGGTATGTTCTGTGCTGTTCACCATTTTGACTTTGCTCTGGAGTTAGGTCGAGAACCAAGCTGGTTTTGTTGTTGTTGTTTTAGCAGAGTATCTCACTATGTCGTTCAGGCTTATACTCACTAGATAGCCCATGTGATCCTCCTACCTAGATAGCGCTAGGTGTGCACCACCACACCCAGCTCTGTGTGGTTGGTGTAGGGGTGTTGATATTTCTTTTCATCTCACTTATGCTTCCCTTCAAGGGCAGGAGCTGTAGAACTGTGCTATTCTCATATAGGTTTGAATGAATCATTTTCCTTGATAATCTTCATCTTGACATGCTGCCATTTGTGCAACAAAGTAAAACTATATAGACTATTGAAGGGAAAAATGTGACAAAGGAATAAATTGTACTTCACAGTCATGTATGGAACTAATTTAGGCTGATTTTTCTTTGTCAAAGAACTAATGGAGGGGCCGGGGAGATGGCTCAGTGGAATAAGCGCTTCACTGACATGCTTAAGGGCCTGAGTTCAATCCTTGGTTCCACAAAGAAAAAAAAAAAAAAAGAACTAATAGAAATTTGAACAATGCATGGTCACCTCTTTTAAGACACTTCATATTAATGTTACTAGTGCTTTTTAATTTGAAAATAGCAGTGCAAATAACTTTAAAATAGTGCTTATGATTAATTAGAGTTCTTTGATGTCTGTCTGACAAATTTTTATTATTGAGTGTTTCCATACCTACACACACACAAACCAGAAACCACTGAGAAGAGCCGGGCGTGGTGGCGCAGGCCTGTAATCCCAGCACTCGGGAGGCTGAGGCAGGAGGATTGTTGTGAGTTCGAGACCAGCCTGAGCTACAAAGTGAGCTTAAGGCCAGCCTGAGCTGCATAGTGAGACCCTGTCTCAAAAAAGACAAAAAAAAAAAAAAAAAAAAGAAACCACTGAGAAGCTCTCTCTTGGTGAGAGTTTCCCAGACATGGACTTGTTTTGATCAAAGTGAGCAACTTGGAGAACTAGGTCCTCATGTCAGGCTGAAGGGTGGGGGTGTAGGCACAGGTAGGTTACTGGTAGGAAGAGTAAGTAGAACTTAAGAGCCACTCTTCCCCATGCTTCATGCTGCCTGGGAAAAAAATGTTTAGGAGCAAGTTGAGGTATGTTTGCTGTTAGACAGCTTTTCATGCTGTGACCAAATACCTGAGAAAAGCCTAAAGAAAAAAAAAGATTTATTTTGGATCACTTAAGAGTTTTTAGTCCATAGCTGGCTGGCTTTAAGGTAGAAACATCATTGTGGCAGAGAATTGTGGAGGAAGCTGCTTATCGTATCACAGACTGGCAACAGAGAGAAACAGAAACAGCTGACAAGGAGGAACAAGGCCAGGAACCAGATATAGTCCCCAAAATCATACCCTTATAACCTACTGTCTCCAACTAAGCCCAGCCTCCTGAGTTTCCATTACTTCCCAATAATGCCATCAAATTGTGAATTCATCAAGGTATTAATCTACTGATGATCAAAGGCCTCCAGATGCAATCACTTTCCAAAAACCACTCTGAACACATGAGATTTTTGGAGGGCATTGTAGATTTGAACCATACCATCTGATATTTAAAAAAAATAGCAACAAATAAGAATTCAGTCAAAATCCAAGATCTTTTCTTCTTCTGGATTCTTAGAATTACCAGTTATAATTTTCAGGCACTGTAAGCTTTAAGTAACCTCAGATTGGTCTCCTGTCTCAGCCCTGGATGCTGCTGCAGCAATACAGTTGCCTCTGCTGGGCTGAACTGTTGTTCCGGCCACTGTAGCCCTGAGAGTGGGAGTCTCCCACATTTCCAACCTCTGCCCACCAACTCTGCTCAGTAGCTCAGTGTTTGGGAAAGGATTGTTTCTTTTAATGCACCTCCCCATAAAAACTAATTATCAGGGAATGCCCATTGTTACAGTGGCTCATAATCTTGCTCTTTGCAAGTAATTCAACTTACTTTATGCAGTGTGGAGGGCAAGAAATGAGAGATACACAGTTCTGTTTATCTTTTATTATTATTTTTTATTTCTGTTTATTGAAAAAGCAATTGTGTAGGGTATGGAGAGTAGGGACTGGAAGGGCCGTGATCATCTAGCCCTTCATCTTGCACAGCAAAAGCCTTCAGCAAAAAATGAGCTTCTTGCCTTTATGCAGGCAAAATCCTGGGGACTATCATTCCAGGTATCCACATCGTTTTTCTTTCCATCCTGTTTAATTGAAGGTTTTGTAATAAGCCAGTTTGTTTTTCAGGAACTTCTTTGTTAGTACAGTTGGTTCCCCCAGAAGAATTTTTTTTAACATAATGACTTTGAAATAGATACACAAATCTCAGCAGTGGGAGAGAAACGTTATCTTGGTACATGAGGCATTCTGGTTTGTGTCCTAATGTAGACACATATCCCTCAAATCTCATAGAGTCATAAGTGGGGCTTTATCAGAGGTGGCTGAATCTAAAGTATGTGATTGATTCATGGAGCAATGCTAGGATTAAAGGTGGGTGATTACTAAATCAGTCCACTGATTAGATTGGCACTGCCTTAATCCTGGTAGACTGGATACAATATAAGGGAGAGAAAAGGACTTGTCTTCCCCTTGCTTGGTACTTTCACTGTCTTCTGCCTGCTATGAACTGTTTGTCCTTTTTGAGTCTCCCTCTGCCATGCCACCTTGCCCTTGATTTTTTTTTTTTTTTTTTTTTAATTTTACACCTTGTCCTTGAGACAACCAGATGTGGACTGAAACCTCTACAGACTGTGAGATAAGTAAACCTTTTCCCCTTTAACTTTGGGTGTTGGGTATTTTGTCTCAGCAACCAGAAATGTAGCTAAGACATGAGGTATGTGAAAAATCTTGCTTTAAGATTATTGACATTGACTAGAATTTTTAGAGAAAAAAAATTTTTTAGAACTCCTGTAGAGGCAGAATTGCTAAGTTTATATTAAAAGGCTATAAAACAGTTTAAATACATTTTCATTAAGTATATACATATTTAATACTGCTTCAGAAATAGCCAGTAGCTTGCTTATTTATTTATTTAGTCATTTGGTATAGGGTCTTGCTATGCAACTCAGACTTATAGTGATCCATCTTTTTTTTTTTTTTTTTGTATTTTAGGGAAGGATCTACAGGGTGTTCAGAGTCTCACTACTAGATTGGACTTGTTATGATCCACCTGTTTATAGCCTCCCAAGAGCTGAGATTACAGGAGCACACTACCACGCCTCAATTGCCTTCTCAGTGCCCAGGGGGCAGGGGTGGCACAGCAGGCCTGGGGAATCAACCCCTCCCCCTCCTGCGCCTGCTTATAGGCACTTTAATCTACTGAGCTATTTGTCTGGCCCCCACCCTTCATCTTAAAATTAATTGCAAATATGTAATTTGTACTGAGATTACAGGCATGTGCCACCATACCTGGTTTTGGGGCTGTCATGCCTGTGGTGCCAGGGGCCAGTATGGCATTCAGTACTGGGGATTCAGCTTGGGTTCTTGTTCTTACCAGGCAGGCACTTAGACCATCAAGCTATTTCCCCAGTCCAGCCTATGTATTTGGAATTTATGATTCCTTCTAGTTGAATGGAAACGTTGACTTCTCCATTTCTATCAGGAAGCCCAGAGCGTGTGCGTGCGCATGCGCACACACACATACACGCACACACACACACACACACACCCAAAACATTTGCTGGATTATTGATTGTATGGTTTCCTTATTTACGAAGCTAGTATGAGAACTGTGGCTATGCTTACACAGGAATCTGCACAGAGAATAGATCAGTGAATGTAAACATAGAGGATATGGGAAAATATGCATGTGTTATGATTAATGCTAAGCCTTATTTAATGTTTACTACTAATTATTTCTGTGACCTTGGCATCTTCTTAAGCCTCAGGTTTTTCATATTAAAATTAATTGCAAATTTGTAAGGAGTTTAAAGTTAGTTATTATCTAAGACATTCCTGTCTTGGAGTGTTAGAGAAAATTAGGAGGCAAAACTGTTTGGCTCCCTCTTAATTAAAGCAGAAGTCAAACTACTTATTCTTACTTAGTCTTTAATTTCTGCTGAGTAGCTACTTTATTTTGATCTTATTATCCTCAGCTTCTTCTCACATATTTTCAAAGAGTCTAAAAATGGCTCACTGAATACTTTACCCAAAGAATTATGTTTCTGTAATTTGTACTTATACCCATAAACTTAGAAGATTAAATAATTTATGAGTTTATGTTAATAAATATTTATTGCATGCTTTCTTCATGAGCAACACAGAGCTGGTAGTCTCATCTTTCAAAGAACTAATAGTCAGATGGGGAGCCAGGAGCCAATCACTGCAAGGGAAGTGGAATGTTTGTGTGGGGAAAGATTTATTGTTCTGGGGGCAGCAGAGTGTCTTTGCTGGTTTTGAATACTAGTGTGGCCTCAGAGATAGGCCTGGAAAATTAGGTGTTGGCTTAGACACAGGCTGTCAGTATGGAGACATTCTTTGAATGTATAATGGTTCATAAGGGATACTTTCTTGCTGTTCCTCCTAAAATAGAATAACCTTCTATATTGGGATTTATGAGTATCTAGAGCTACACCAACTTACATTCAAGTGACTGTAAACTTAGTTTTTAAGAGTAAATGCAGCCGGGCGTGGTGGCGCAGGCCTGTAATCCCAGCACTTGGGAGGCTGAGGCAGGAGGATTGTTGTGAGTTCAAGACCAGCCTTGGCTACAAAGTGAGCCTAAGGCCAGCCTGAACTGCATAGTGAGACCCTGTCTCAAAAAGACAAAAAAAAAAAAAAAAAAAAAGAGTAAATGCAATGTGTTTGTTGATATGAAACCTTGGTTTCCCTGGCAACTAGATTTTAAATGATTTCACTCCATAGGTTTATAACTGAGAACTCCAGATCTCTAATGTGTAAATTTTTTTCCTCTGGGAACCCTTTTCAGGGTTCTTTTGCTGTGGATTAGGCCAAGAAAACATCTCAGACAAAGTATATAATCATTTTGGGCAAAAATGGTCCCATTAAACCATAGAATTTCTTTTATTTTATAAATCTCTCTATTCTTAAAAGTGATAAAAGACAGTTTAGATAGTTCTAGCTAATTCATTTTTTAAAAGGAAGTAACTGAAGTCCATGAAATTTCAGCATCCTGCCAAAAGTCACAAATACAAGTGACCTTATTATTTCCTAATATACTCTTCTTAATGAACTTTCAATCTAGACATTCCTGTAATGAACAGAAAAAGAGACAGTATTCCAACATTCAGATTATGTAAAATTGTTTAATTATTTGAAAATAAGAGTATCCTTTTTCTTAAATAAATTTGAGAGTAAAATTTGAAAGTAAAATAGAAACTTTCAATTTAAACTTATGAAATCAACAACTTTTTCTTTACACATTATATTATTTTTTAATACCAGAATTGGCATTTGAATATTTTTTTCTGGGCTGGCCAGATAGCTCAGTGGATTAAAGTGCCTGCTTAGGCAGACGCAGGGGCCAGGAGTTTGATCTCCAGTCTGCCATGCTGGCCCCACCCCTGGGGTCCACTGAGACACTGAATGAAACTGGGTACGGTGGTATCATGCCTGCAATTCTAGTGCTTGGGAGGCTGAAAACAGAAGAATCACTATGAGTCCAATCTGTATAATGAGACCCTACAGATCCTATACTAAATACATAAAAAATAAAATAAAATAAAATTTTAGAAAACAGTCTAGCTATTTAGAATGGAGAGGTTAGGCTGGGGATGTAGCTCAATGGCACAAGTGCCTGCCCAGCAAGTGCAAGGTCCTGAATTCAATTCCTAGTACCAAAAAAAGAAGAAAAAAAGTCAATAGAATAAAAAAGAAAGAAACAGAATTATGAGTAGAGACAACTTTCTTACTAAGTGTGAGTTCCAACACAAATGTGATTTTTTTTTTTCCTACACCATGTGTTCCTGGGAATTCTTAGGATGTTGTTGATCTTCAGTGTTATATATATAGCTTTTCTCCTCTTTGAATTAAATTTTCTGTTTTACTTTATGTTGTCTTTTCCATCCTGAAGTTTTGGATGATTGTTCACCTGTGATTTAAGTCTGAACACTAGAGGTAAATGTTGCCCCCGCCATTTCTGTGCCTGTCTCATCTCTAGGGGGAGCAAAGTTATCTCACTTGTCTCATTGGAAAATCAAATGAGGTAATGGAGGTGAAAAGTGCCACACAAGCACCATTATTAAAAGACAATTCAGCCGGGCGTGGTGGCGCATGCCTGTAATCCCAGCACTCGGGAGGCTGAGGCAGGAGGATTGTTGTGAGTTCGAGCCCAGCCTGAGCTACAAAGCTAGCTTAAGGCCAGCCTGAACTGCATAGTGAGACCCTGTCTCAAAAAGACAAAAAAAAA
>PVKA01037595.1:0-20800 GCA_004027165.1 Ctenomys sociabilis | reverse complement strand
AAGAAGAAAAAAAAAAAAAAAGAAAGAAAATGAACACTTACATATATTTGCATAGATATTTAGAAATCCATCCATATACAGCATAGTAGCATTGTAGCAGGACTGTCTTGGGACTTTTTTTTGTCTTATTTTTCATTTACTACCCTTTAAAAAAAGGCAGTATAAGCTGGGCGTGGTGGTGCAGGCCTGTAATCCCAGCACTTGGGAGGCTGAGGCAGGAGGATCGTTGTGGGTTAGAGACCAGCGTGAGCTACAAAGAGCTTAAGGCCAGTCTGAACTGCATAGTGAGACCCTGTCTCAAAAAGACAAAAAAAAAAAGGGCAGTGTAGTAATAGCTGGTATGTCATGACAAGAAGTACATATTTAGAAGACCAGAATGGCAGGCATTTGGATGTGACCCTTCTATTACACTTTGCTAAATTCAGTGCAGTTACTTGGTTCACAGGTATCAACATATATAGTTAGTCGAGGTGAGAATCCTACCACTTAACTGCTAGCTTCAAAAATCTCCTAATGTTTCTCAGGATCATTGTCTTCCCCATCTAGTGTGTATAAGTGAATGGTCTTGCCTCTGTCATGTTTCTCAGCATTTCTCCTTGCCTCCTCCTCATTGTCCAGTCCTCAAGTTCTTGCTTTCCTTTTAAATTGTGTTATACATTTCTATTTGCAATTCTTCTTTTGAGTTATACTAGGGAGACTATACGATATTTGCACACGTGGGTCTGGTTTATTTTGCTTATAAGTATATCCTCAAGTGGCATCCACTTAAATATGAAGGCTTTGAGTTTATCATTCTTTACAGCTAATACTCCATTGTATTTTTTTTAGAATTTCTTTTAAATTCTCGGGTTGGTGGCCCAAGCCCATAGCTCCACCTGTGTTGAAGGCTGAGTTTCAGCCCAGCTTGGGGAATCTTGTCTTAAAAAATATATATATTGGTTTTTGGCCAGCTGAGGTGGTCTACAATACCTGTGATCCCAGCACCTGTGAGACTGTGATTTTGAGACCAGCCTGAACTGTATTTAGAAGACCCTGTGTCATGATTTCACGGCAAAGGTGATAGCTTGGCAGTCAAAGCACCTGCCTGGCAAGCCCAAGGACCTAGGTTCAATCCCTGGTGCCACATGCCATGCCAGCCACTGACACCAGGCATGGTGTCATGCTCCTATAATCCCAGCGCTGGGAAGGGTGAGACAGGAAGATCACGATGAGTCTGAGCTGCATAGTGAGACTGTGCCAAGTGAATAAATAAATGCATTTATTAATATTTTTAAGGTGTTTGGTACAGGGTCTTGCTATGCAGCTCGGACTCATAGTGATCCTCCTGTTTTCAGCCTCTCCAGGGCTGGGGTTATAGGCGTGTGCCACCATGCCTGAACTCTGAGCTATACAGCTTGCTGTAGGGTTGGGGTTGGCATGGGTGTGGTCCTGGAAATTGAACTGCGGTCCCTGCGCTTGCCTAGTCTGCTGAGCTTTCTCGCTGGCTCCAATAAACGATTTAACAAAAAAAATTTAAAAGTTGCTTATTTACAAAGCACTGGGCATTATGACTATGGGAATTACCCTAAGATATGGCTTTTTTTCAGAGATTACATCCAAGTAAAAGTTACACAACAGTTACTAAAGAATCCCAGAGATGCCACAGTGGTCCCAGGGCTGATATGGTCATGTGTTTTGGCCCTGGCATAGCCTGGGGGCGATGGAATGGTCCGGGGAGAAAGGGGTTTGTCAGCTTGATAGGTTTAGGGGACACAGCTCAGAGCATCTGGCGGGAGGGCTGCGTTCACGGGGAGGGCACAGGGCTCGAGAAGGAGTGACACATGCTGTGTCCAGTCTGTGCCCCAGTTATGCACTGTGGAAAAAACAAGAGGCTCATTAAGGGAGTGCTAGGAGGAAAAACCCAAAGTCTAGTGGGATTAGCTTATGTAAGGCTTGAAATCAAGTAAGGCTTTTCTGTAGGTGGAGGTGGTTACTGGAGCAGTCTCGTAAAGTCTGTCGGGGTGGCGTGGGAGGCAAAGTGGGAGGCCGGAGGACCTGGCAGCAGACTTCAACAGGAAACAGCTGGGCACGTATCAGCGTCCAGGTGCTGGCGCCCCTTGGGTCCCAGCCACGCCAGGGACTGGTCACTTAGAGCCTTCCCAGGGCTGGGGCAGGGAGGAAGTGGCCCGTGACCCTCAGCTAGTGCGGTTTGGCATGGCCCAGATGCACCTCAGGGCCGGGAGCTGCTGTTATTTGTGCACCCTGTGGCCTTCAGCTGAGGGGGTTCAAAGGTTCTGCAGTCCCTTTGGAAACCAGACCTGGTCCAAAGAGTGGGTGCAGACACTGCTCACTCAGCCACCCGCAGCACCCTATAACTCTGGCACTTAACATGCATCTCCTTTTATTGGCTGTTACAGTTTCCTTTTTCCCAAAGTTATTAAAATGCAAGCTGTCAGACCAACGGCTTAATGTTTCCATGTTTAGTTTTCCCCACCAACTAATGCCGGTGTTTGTTTTAATATTGTAGTGCCAAGACCTGACGCGTTAGACAATGAGAGGTATGGAACGCTAATTAAATCCCTTTTGTTGCTTTGATTTCCTGCAATATTCTGGTTACATGATGTTGACTCTGCACCCTGGACACATGGTGAGCCGAGAACCTGCTCTCCTGAACAAATGCCACGGTCAAGGCCGCGGGTGTGCAGATGACCACTGTCCTCTGACCCTAAAGAAGCTTCTGAAAAAGAAGTGCACCACGCTCAGAGCCGGACAGGCCTGGGATCGGGCTGTGTGATTTGGCCCTGGCATAGAAACCCAGGGGCAGCTGACTTTCTTTGCCTCCTGGCTTTTATACTGGTTGCTTTGTGTTTTCTGTGACCTCTGGGTCTTTAAAGCTCCTGGCCAGAAGATGCATTGGTTCCGGGCATCAGAAGCAATGCCAGAGATCCCTTTGTGTCCACTGCTCCTGCCTGCACTGGCTTCTCAGTTCGCCCACCCATCTTGGGGTTGGCTGTGCTTTGTCCCATTCTCTGAGGTGCACAGCCACCACAGTAGCCTCCCCTCAGGGAGAGGCCGCTTCCTTCTCATCTGCTTGCAATCTCTGGGAGTTGTAGCACTGTGGTGTGCAAGCAGGAAACCTGTGAAAACAGGTTTTCCCTCGCTGATTGGGCTGATTGCTGGCTGCTGGGTGGAGCTGTCAGAACACGCCCGCCCCTCCCTAAATTCAAGTCTCAACCCCAAAGAAAGCCACACTTCACCTCCAGAGCACCTAGGACTAGCTGTGTGCCAGCTCTGTCTCAGCCCAGAGGGGTGGCGTCTGTACAGCGATGGGGGTGCCTGCAGCACCCGGCTCACGCCTCCCCTTCTCTCTCCCATAGCTGGGGCTTTGTGCACCCTCGGCTGCTCAGCGTTCCTGAGCTCTGCCACCATGTAGCTGGAGCCTGGGTTAGCGGGACCATTTTCATAAGGAATCTTTTGCTTTTCAAAAAGCAAAACCCAGGCAAGGTAAGAGTTTCCTTTTTCACAGTTATCTGTGGCCAGCATGCTGACCAAAACAGACCCTAGACTGCGCCCTCATTCAGGAAAGCAAGACTGCCCATTTGTGGGGACAGGGAGGTTGCGGGCAGCCGCTCGGCCTGGTGTGGGGCAGGTGCTGCCCCTGCGCCACACCTGCCACCAGAGCTGCCATCCTGCCTGCTTGCTGGTGTGCATTGTGTCGTGTTAAACTATGATAGGCGTAGTTTTATTGCTTTTGGTGTCTTAAAACCCTTACCGCCAGCTTGCTTTCAGAGTGCATTTTTGGCTAAAGTCCTGTTCATACCAGTTTCCTGACATGGGGTCGGCCACGGAAAAGGAACCCTACATGGAAAGGACCCCCACACCTCCTCACGAGCGTGGATGGAGGAGCGGCACCTGTGTCACTCTGACCCGTCCTTTGGGCCCCTCTGGGCTGGGCAATGCGGGATTAACGCTGCTTCTTGCCTTCCAGTTCTGCCTGCTGAGCTGTGGGGCTCTCACCTTCCTGGCTGTTCTGGGCCGCTGTGTCCCGGGGCTCCTGCTGTCCTACTTGATCCGTGAGTGTGGGTCTCCTGCTGTGCTCTGCGCCTCACTGTCCAGCTGCAATGGGCCTCGTGGCGAGCTGAACTCTGGGCCGCCTTGGCTCTGCAGCCAGTGGCTTCTCCTGTTCTTAGGGCCTGGTCAGCCCGTGGAAGTGTCCTGTTGTCCACAGAGAGCTCCCCGGGCCTGTTGGGAGGAGCTGGGGACCATTCCCTGGGCCCCACACATCAGAGAGCAGCACTAATACATTAGGCTTATCCCAGCCCAAGCCAGGTTTCCAAACTGATGAGGCCTGCCGGCACCCGTGGCATGCCCTGCGACACATAACTGCCTGTCGCTGTTTACAGAGAGAATCTTCAGAGCAGAATTGTGAGGGTTCCTCTCCTAGGTCCTGTTTTTGGGGGAGTGCTCCCCCTTCCCAAGTACACGTGTGTCAGTTTAGTGACTTTCTGTTGGGGCAAGAGCAACCGGGGAGCCCAGCTGTGGCTGTCACACGTCAGAACCACACACACAAACAGCCTGGTGGCACAGGTGTGCCCTGACCACACTGCTGGGCTCTGTGCAGCTATTAGCTGCATACTGCACCCGGGCTCTCAGGGCCCCTGGGCTGTGGTCAGGGTGAGCGGGGGCTCCATGCTGCCCCTTCCCCGTGTATCACACTCTCTCCCACCCTCAGTTGTCACGATGCTCACGTGGCCCCTCATTGTGTACCACCGCCTGTGGGACCGAGCCTGTGTGTGGCTAGAGCCAGCTCTACAGCGGCTGGACTTCAGTGTGCGTGGCTACATGATGTCCCGGCAGAGAGCGCGGCAGTGTAAGTGTCCTTGAGGCTGGGCTACCAGGGACAGGCTGCAGGCTCCCACTTCACTACCTAGGGAGCGCTTGCCACAGCTGAATAAGCAGACATCAGCCTCTCCTTGGCACCTGGGGCTGGCGAAGCCCTTCCACATGTCCAAGCACTGGGTGGCCTGCTTTGCAGATACCACCTTATTTCACCCTTCAGACAGTCCTGAGAAGCAGGTGGTGGTGTCCTCTACCGAAGGAAGCGTGGGCAGACCCAGGTGTGCCGACTGAGCTCCAAGTCGGCACCTGCCTGGCCTCTGCCCTTCTCCTGGGTGCCCTCTGATTATGCTGCACCTCCTGAGGCTAGGCTTCTCCTGGGCCAGACAGCTGAGGGCTTCAGCCCTTAACCCGTTTTGCCCACTCTAGATGCTGAGCCACCCCAGCTGGGCCTTAGCATTGATCTTGCAGGGGGTATTGGGAGAGGGAAGGAGGGGGGTGGGTCCTGGGGCCACGTGCCAGCTGCTGAGGACAGCTCTCCCCAAGGGAAAAGAGGGGTCATGGCCACCTGGTCTCTCCACAGTGCGCCGCAGAGCTCTGCACCCAGAATATGCTAGGGACGACCACAGCGACAGTGAGGAGGAGCTGGCTGCCTTCTGTCCGCAGGTATCGGCCTGTGCCAGTGCCCCGCCTGCTTCTGTCACTCCCTGCCTTTCATGGGGCACTCCCATGTGGGCATTGCCAAGACCCAAGTTGCCCCCTTGCTCCAGATAGTGGTGACTTGGAATGCAGTTGGTGTCACACTGTGTAAGGTGACTGGTGCCCTGCATTCCTGGGACCCCTGTCCTCTGGAGACGGCCTGAGGAGGCAGGCCCCTGGTGCTGGTGGCACTGCTCCTCATGCATGTATTGCTTTTCTGCCCCCAGCTGGACGAGTCCACCGTGGCTAGGGAACTGGCGATCACGGACTCGGAGCACTCTGACGCTGAGGTCTCCTGCACAGACAATGGCACCTTCAACCTCTCCAGGGGCCAGACGCCCCTGACGGAGGGCTCTGAAGGTGCAGGATGAGGCTGTGGTGGCTGTGGGGCTTGGAGACACAGAAGGTGGTGGGAGTGTGGTCATAGCTGCCTGTGGTGGAGTGGGGAGAATCCAGCCCTGGGCCATGTGGGTGGGCTTGTGCACCGCAGCTCAGGTGCCTGTGTCTTCCCAGAGCTGGATGGGCACAGTGACCCAGAGGAGTCCTTTGCCAGAGACCTTCCAGACTTCCCATCCATCAATGTGGACCCTGCGGGCCTGGAAGACGAGGATGACACCAGCATTGGGATGCCCAGCTTGGTGTTGCGGCCCCTGCCAGGGTTGGAGACACCCCAGGGGTCCCCTGCCAGCCGGGACGACACTTTGTTGCCTGAGCTCCTGCTCAGCGCCTTGCCTGCAGGGTCCAACCTCACCAGCAACCTTGCCAGCCTGGTCTCCCAGGGTATGATCCAAATGGCCTTGTCAGGGGCCTCACAGCCGGGCCCTTCCGGCCCCTCATCCCGAAGAGTAGCCCGAGGCTTCCTGCGGGCCCCCAGCTCAGACCTGGACACAGATGCTGAGGGAGACGACTTTGAACTCCTGGACCAGTCAGAGCTGAGCCAGCTGGACCCTGCCAGCTCCAGGAGCCACTGAGGCACAGACTTCCTGGGTCCCTGTGTTTAGGGCCCCACCCACTGACAGGCAGGGCAGGGGGAGAGCCCAAACCCCATCACTGAATTACACTTTACTGTGGGCACCTGGCTGACAAGCAGAGGCCAGCCCTGCTGCCCGTGGACCTACGCTCATGCTTCACCATAAGGGGTGTGCTCCCCAGGGAGCACTCTGTCAGGATGGTCCTTAGGGAACTGTGGTCAGGGTGGAGGCGATGCACTCTGCTCTGTGGCTGGGGTGCTCAGCCTTCTCTCCCTTGCCCCCAGGAGTCTCCAAGTCAGGCAGAAAAGCAGTTGTCCTGTCCCTCACAAGATCATGGTATAGCCTTTTTGGGCTAAATTTGTCTCTCGGTTCTGCAGAGCAGGGCTACGCACCTTCTCACCTGTCCTGGGGGCCCAACAGCAGACTCCAGGGTCCCACAAATCCTGCTTGTTTGACTTTGGTGAGGTGAGGACGGGTCTTCTACACCATCTTGGCTGCAGGAGTTAGCTGGGCAGGTACAAGGCTTTGCCATTGGGTGCCCTTCTGGGCTCTGCTCTCTGGTGCTGCTGACCCTGGCTCATCCCACCCTTGGGCTGCACAGTGAGCCAAGCAATACCGTGTCCATCCCTGTGTCCCGGTCCCCAGCAGCTCCTGGAGAGGTAAGAGCTCCCGGGGAAGGCAGGCACAGTAGCACTTTACAGGGCCACTGCTGTTCTCACCCTGGTCAGCTCCCCACTGCATGATGAGCCCGCCCACAGGACTGTCAATCAGGAGAGATGCCTCAGAGGGCCCAGGCCTTTGGCCTCTGCTCAAATCACATGTGACAAAACCCCCTGATGATCATTGGGTCCAAACCTATGCCAGCCTCACCTTTGCCCCACCCTGCAGAGCTCAAGCCAAACTTCCCCTTTCCTCTTGTCCCAAACCTTGCTGATCCTCAGGGACCACTTCCCCAAGAGGGACGTTGGATACAGAGCCCAGTTCTGCACCGCAGGGTGGGGCGAGTTGACCTGTTTGCTCTTGTGGACAGATGGGGGGGCTCCTTTGGGGGACAACTAGTTGTCTGTGATCATGTGGGAAGGCTTCCAAGTCCTCCAACAAGAGTCTAAGCAGCACTGGGGACACTGTCTCAAGTGGGCTGTGATGTGGAAGTGTGGGAGGAAAGAGTCTGCTTGCATGTGGCCGCAGTAGGAAGAACCCCCAATGGTCTCTGTCCCCAGGGAGCCTGTTCCTACTCCTCCCTCCACTGTGAATTGGGTGGGCAGGGTCGGTGGTGCTGGGGAATAAATCTTCGAGAATCTTTTAAGCCATGCGACCTGTGTCCGTCCTTGTAAGGTGCCCTCCGCTTACCCCGGTCGGGCTGCTGAGTACCGGGGTTGCACCTGGCTTTCTCCGACAATGGTGATGAGCAGCTGCCTAGGGGCGGCCACCATACCTGTGCTGCCTGTGTATCGATGGGACTGGCCATCCTGGGTGCTGCTTAGCTGTAGTTCCAATTTCTAATTACCATTGTCCCCTCGGGGACAAGCACATTAAAAAAAAAAAAAAAAAAAAAAAAAAAAAAATTGGTGCAGGGTCTTGCTAAGCAATCCCAGGCCAGCATGGCATGCGGTATCAGAGATCAAACCCGGATCCTTGTTCTTGCCAGGCAGGTGCTTAAACCACTGAACTATCTCCCTACCCTGACGAGCACATTTAAAATAAAAGATTGGTGAGGTTTTAGCAGACTTTAAAAAGGACCGTGCTCTCCAAGGTGCACGCGTGCAATCCCACCACGCCGGGGGCTGAGGCAGGATGACTGCGAGTTTGAGGCCAGGGTGGGCTACACAGCGAATATATGTAAACTCCCCAGTGCTGGAGGAGGGCACCACGCTCTTCCTCTGCATTCTCTGGGCCGCCAGGGACAGCTGTTCTTCTGCTTTCAGCTGACCTCAGAAACTCACGAACGCTTATTTCAGTCTGGCCCTGGCCCCTGTGGTCAGGAGTGGAAAGCACCTAACTGCCAGGTGCTGCTGAGCCCGCGGAACTGACTACATCTCCGCGGTCTGCGCGCCTCTCCCGGCCCTACCTTTGCCGGGTCCGAAACCACTGCGGTGCCGCGAGCGGCTCAGGGGCGGCAGGCGGCAGCCCGCGCGTTTCCGCGGCCTTGCAGGTGAGCGGCCGGGGGTCTCTGAACCGGACCTTGGCCGCACTGAGGGTCACGAGCGCTAAGAGAGGCTGATCCCGGGGTCTACGGCGCTTCCAACGTCCACGGCCTGGTCCGCAGTTTCAAAAGCGACCAAGCTGAACTACGGTAACCCAGAGGCGCTGCGCGCCAGCCAATCGTCATCCGGAAGGCGCCCGCTTCGGCCAATCACCTTTGGAGGCCGTCCCTCCGCTGCCGGAAGGAGCCGTCGTCCCAGGCAACTACTAGGTCCGGTTTTCGACTTGGTTGTGGGCGACAGCCATGAGTAAAGGCAGAGCGGAAGCTGCGGCGGGAGGTAAAGGGGGCGCGAACAGGTGGGGGGTGGGGACTCGAGGGAAGGCCAGCCGAGCAACCCCGTCTCCCCGCAGCGCCCGGAATCCTCTTGAGGTACCTGCAGGAACAGAACAGGCCCTACAGCGCCCAGGACGTGTTCGGGAACCTGCAGCGGGAACATGGGCTGGGCAAGGCGGTGAGCACTGGGCCTTCGCGCCCCGCGATCCCCAGTCCTTTCGGGCCCTGGCAGGTGTAGCCTCTGATCGGCTCGCACGCCCCTGGCAGGCGGTGGTGAAGGCGCTGGAGCAGCTGGCCCAGCAGGGAAAGATCCGGGAGAAGACCTACGGCAAACAGAAGGTCTACTTCGCCGACCAGGTGAGGACCGCGCGACCGTCGCTCGTGCGGAGCCCCGATACGGAGTGGTGAGAGCTGGGGCGCCCGGGAACGAGCCCATCCTGAGCCGCATCCTCCTTTTCCTCGGCCCGGATTCACAAGCTCTCCGGACGTGAAACACGGTGGAGTGGTACCAGGACCATTTCGGCCTGGACCATTGTTTCCTAGCAGCCGGGCCGGCACCGCCCTCTGTCGGAGGGCGCTTTCCCCACAGCCCCTCGCACACGCATTGCAGATGCCCCTCACCAGCTTGACTCAGGGGCCTCAGTCCCCCACTTGCCTTACACCCCATCACTCCTCCTTGCCACCCGTTTCGCACTTAAGAGTAACTGTATGTGTCTAATCATCGAGTACAGCTGAGCGGGTTTTTTTTTGTTTTTTTTTTTGTTTTTTAAATTGGCAGTCAGAGTCAATTTAGGACCTTGCACTTGCCAGGAAGGTGTTGTTCCATTGAGCTATATCCCTGACCAAGTTTTCTTTCTCCTGAGACAGGGTCTCACTATGCAGCTCACAGTGTCTTTGAACTCTATGTAGCTCAGGCAGGCCTGGAACCCAGGGTGATTCTTCTGCCTCAAGCCTCCCAGGTGCTGGGACGACAGAGTCATCCATGCCTCCCCTTTTTTCCCTTCTTGAAAATTCTTGGGGCCGGGGATATAACTTAGCGGCTTAAGTGCCTGCCTGTCAAGCAGAAGGTCCTGAGTTCAATCCCTGCTACCGCAAAAAAAAAAAAAAAAAAATTCTAAGGGCCAGGGAGATGGCTCAGTAGAATAAGCGCTTCCCTAGCAAGTGCAAGGGCTTGAGTTCAATCCCCAGTTCCACCAAAAAAAAAAAAAAAATCTCTTCTGCTACTCTTCTGCCATGACCTGGAAGTTCAGGCCCTTTTGTTAGCTGCGCTCTCCTTGTGCGTTCTGTGAACCCAGAACACTCTTCCTAAATGCAGAGCTGCTCCTGCGTCTCCCCCACAAAACACAAGAAAGGCCTGGAGATCCAGCCAGCCAGCCTGCGCCTCCCCAAAGTGCAGCTCTGGCCACCATCAGCTCAGACTGCAGTCCCCTCCTGCCTGGCATTGTGGCCCTTCCTGCCTCTGCCCAGCTCTGCTCATTCTCTGGGGCCTTTCTCTGGGGCTGTCACCTGCAGAATGTGTCCCCGAGGCTCTGTATGTACTGTCACCACAGGTTCTTCCCACCCAGGCGGGCCTCGGCTGTGTGAGTTTTGAGAATGGGGCCTTGGAATACAGGCTGTCCGTGTCCCTGGGCATGCTGGATTGTCCTTCACTCTTTGCTTGTGTGTCTCACTACACTGGTGCTTTCCTAGGTTGAAGACCATTTCTCCTTTTCATTTACTCAGCCCCCTACTGCTCACACCCTGTGGTCATGAGGTGCTCGTTTAGCTGACCTGAGTCCCCAAGGTTCCCCTTCCTGCAACAGGCTTTGTCATACTGCTCCAGGGGCTGACAGAGTGAAAGGAGCCTCACCACGCTGCTGGCTCCAGAGGCCATGGGCCCTTGTCAGGAAGAGCCCCCCCCCCCCCCCCCCCGCAGACTGCTCTAAACCCAAGTGGTCATGTGCAGCCTGGACACGGCCATGCTGTCCCTCTGCTTGCCTCAACACCTACTGCCAGGCACCCCCATCCCCAGGGTCCTGCCTAGGAGACCCTCACACACTGAGCGCATTTCTGCCACCTGTCACCATTCCTGAAGCCCAAGGTCTGAGCTTCCCTGTCTTGGCCAAGAGCTGTGCTCCTACAGTGGGGCTGGCAGCTTTTGTCAGAAGTGGAGAGCTGCTTCCATTCCATCTAGCGTCCTGCCCACCTGGAAGCTCTGGGGCAGGTGTCAGCTCCCTGCTTCTACCTGAAATGTGGGGCCTGTGCATGCCAGGCTGGTGCCATACTTTTGACCATCTCAAAAGTTGCACAGGCTGGGTTCACACTTTAGCCCTCCTGCCTCAGCCTCCAGAGAGGCAGGGGCAACAGGAGCGCACCACTGCGCCTACTCTCCCCCCTTCCTTTTGGAGGCAGGGAGTGGCTTCTCAGAGACACCCTTAGTTGGTGTCCCAGTCTCCTGGCTATGCCACTCGTCACCCCTTCAGCTTTTCCTGTTCCTGGCAGGACCAGTTTGACACCGTGAGTGATGCCGACCTCCAGAGCCTGGACACTGAGATTGTGGCCCTCTCCGCGAAGGTGCAGGGCCTGCAGCAGAGCTGCCGCCACATGGAGGCTGGTAGGTCGGTGCCCTGAGGCACCCGTGGGGCCAGGTTCCCATCTGCTGCTTGGGAATTTAAACAAAGAATGGGGTCTAGTGATGCAGGCCTGTCATCCCAGAACTTGGAAGCTGTGGCAGGAAGACCACAAGTGCAAGCTGGAGCCTAGCCCGGGTAACTTAGCAAGATCCTGTTCCAAGAGAAAGAAAATGCAAAGGGTCCAGGGCTATGTGAAGGCTCTGGCTCATTCCCAAATGGTGCCAGGAAAAGGGATGTAGACCCAGCAGCATCTGTGTACCAGCAGGGCGGATGCATATGCCCTCCCTGCCTCAGTCATGACACTCTGTCCCCACTTGTCCTCTGTCCCTATGGGATTGCCTCCAGGCCTTAACACCACTCATAAATGTGGAGGCACCAGGAAAAATAGGCCAAACCACCAGCTCCACATGCCAGCCTCCTCCTGAGCCTGTGTGAAGCTCGCTCTCGCTGGCTGTGGTCTCCTACCCTCCTTGGGCTGTGTTGGGCTGGGGTGACCTGGCCGATGTTTCAGAGCTTAAGGAGCTGACGAGTGCCCTGACCACTCCAGAGATGCAGCGTGAAATTGCACAGCTGAAGGCCGAGTGCGCTGGCTTCCAGGAGAGGCTGCAGGGTATCAAGGGCACCCCCGTGTGCGTGACGCCAGAGGAGAAGGAGCAGGTGGGTGGGGCCAGGGCTGGGGGCCGGGCCTGGCCAGGCCAAGCCTACCTGAGCTGAGCCTTGTGCTCCCCGGCAGGTGCACAGAGAGCGACAGCGGCTCTGCAGGGAGTGGCGGACACGCAAGAGGATGGTGAGCCGCAGGGACACAGGGGGGCCTGTGTGTCCTATGAGCCAGGTAAAGCGTGGCTCTATTTCCTGCCAGGCAACTGAGCTGTGTGACGCGATCCTTGAAGGCTACCCCAAGAGCAAGAAACAGTTCTTTGTAAGTGGCCCCCTGTCCCGCAGTCCCCAGGGCCCTGGGCAGGCACAGTGCCTTCATGGTCACTTGCCCGCAGGAAGAAGTCGGCATTGAGACAGACGAAGATCACAATGTGGCACCACCAGACCCCTGAGGGGGGCGGCTGGCCTCCTAGGCTCTTCCGTCCCGCAGGGAGGGCATTCAGGTCAACGTGCCTTGCCGCTGTGGTGGTTTGCGTGAGCATCACTGGCACGCTTGGAACACAGAGCGAAAGGAGTGTGTGTGATGGTGTTTATTTTCATTTCATACAAAAATACTGACTCTCTTGTGGGCAGTCAGATTTCCCACAGTGCTGGAGCCTGGGGCAGTGAGGCACCTGGGACAGACAGACGGCCCTGGAGGTGCAGAGAGGCCCTGGCAGGCTTGCTGCAGGAGACAGGAGGAAGGCGGGGAGGGGTTTGGAAGCCGCTTACTTTCCAAGTTGTAACTAGTAAATTTGCACTATTGGCGTTTAAAAAAATAAAGCTTCCAGTATGCACTCACTGTGTCCTGCTTGCTTAGGGGTAGGGTGAGCAGAATGGGGAGGCTGCACCGGAGTCCACTTCACGTGGGACTCTGCCCCCTTCCCAGTGTAGCGCAGTCCTCTCCCAGCCACTGCCAAGCACCCACATCAGACCTCAGCACCCCGGGACCCAAGCAAGTTGAGCTTGTGAACCCCTGCAGGTCCTGACTAGAACACAAGGCTTGGGGAGGCGGGGCCCCCTGTAGGGAGGGCACTGGCGGGCTGCATGATGGGAAAATAAATTAATCAGATGCATTCATGAAACACACTCCCCACATGAGGGGCCAGGTGGCCCTGAGCTCTGTAGCACCCACGCCATCAGTAGAGCTGGTTCTTCAGCTGGTGCAGGACACCCAACACGATGTCACGCAGTGTCTGGGGGCAGAGGGAGAAGCACTCAGCCAGGGCGGTCCAGTGGCTGCCTCCGGCAAGGCACTGACAGCTTAGATGCAAAAGCAAATACAGTAAACCACCACTAGCAGAATTTAGGCAGCGGCTCTCAGGAGTTGCCTTCAAAGTTTCACAGTGGTGTGTTTAACTTAACAGTGGCTAAGGGGTGGGAGATTTAGCTCAGCAGCCCAGCACCTGGCTGCCTGGCAAGCATAGGGAGCGAGTTCAATCCCCAGTACCAAGAAGAAAGAAGGTGGCCAGTGTGTGGTGGCCCCCACACTGTGGAGGCTCGGGCAGGACTGCTGCAGTCCGGCCAGTCTGAACGCCGCAAGGCGGTCTCAAAAAAAAGCTGAAAAACATGCACACCTGTAGTTAGTATTCCTGAGGCTGAGGCAGGAGGGTCATATATTCAAGCCCAGTTTAGGCAGTTTACCAAGATCATAAAACAAGGACTGAGGGTGCAGTAGTGCAACACCCTAGGGTTTCATCCCTCATGCTGAAAAAACCACCAAAACAGGAAAAAAAAAAAAAAAAACTCAAGTTCATGCCTGAGAAAAATCAGCCAGGCTCCCCCTCAAAAGCCAAAGACTGAAGCCGCAGCATCTGGTGCACAGCTTGGGACAGCTACTCCAAGAGGCCTAGGGCCCCACCAACCACACTTCCCCAAGCTCTGGGGCTGCACAGGGCAGCTGGCCACACCTGGGGCTTGCAGTGCTCCTCAATCCAGCTGAAGACGCAGGCTGACAGCTCCTGGAAGCTGGCCACAGAGATGGAGGCATTGAAAGACTGGAACAAGGAGTCCATGATGCCCTGAAACACGTTGAACTTGACCTGGTCAGAGACCTGGTCCTTGCCCTCATGTGGGTTGTCGCGGTGCGCCTTGACAATCTGCTCATAGTTCCTGAAAGCATTGAGGCTCAGCTCAGCCACCAGGTAGTGCCAGGGCTCCCCCACACTGCCTCCAGAGCAGGACACAGGCAACCGCAGGCTCACACCTCCTGAGCGCTGAGCCGAGTGGGAGTGTCACCTGAGCCTTATCTGATGTGATCTTTGAACAGGGAAGCTGTGCAACCTGATGGCTGTCCCCTGAACACCTCTGTTCCCCAAGCCTCCCCGCTTACACTTTCATGATCTTTAGGGCTGTGACGTCCTTTCGCAGGGTGGACACCTCCTCCTCCTGCTTCTTCTTCTCCTTGTGCAGAAACTGGATGTAGTCGATGGCTGGGGTGGGCACAGAGATGTTGACCAGAAAGCCTGTGGTGAAACTGTCCCCACCGTCACCCTGCACGCCCAAGGCCTCACCCAGCCCCCCACCATACTCTTCTGCAGGACGATGGCCTTGCTGAGCTTCTGGGAGCCAATGGAGAAGTCTTGCTGCTGGCAGGTGGGGACAATGGTCTGAAGGTCATCATATCCTCTCTGCGGGCACAGTGAGGCCCTCAGGAGGGAGGAAGGAGCTGTGCATGCCCAGGGGCAGAGCAGCAGCCCCTGAAGCCAGAGGGACTCAGATCCGGCCAGGGCCCGCCTGTCACCTTGATGGCATCCCTGCGCTTCTGCTCGGCCTGAGTGTGCGCCCGCCGCCGCCGATCCTTGTAGGACTCCTTGTAAGACTCCTGCTGGTAATCGCTGTCTTCATCATCTACAGGCAGTAGGGGTGAGTGAGGTCATCGTGAAGCCTCCTGTCCCCGCTGCTCGCCAGGAGACTGGAACAGGATGCAAGGGCATAGAACCTGACACCTGGGGCAGGTGGGGCTGGGGCTGGCTCTGGACTCTGACACAATGGGTAGACAGGAGACTCAGGGTCTAGGAAGGACACTAAAATGATGGCCCCTCATGACCCTGCAGCTGGGCAGCTGGGGAAAGCCTACCTGTGTTGGGGACAGAAGAGGCACTGGTGGAACCGATGCTATTAGCCCTGGATACCACGCTCCCCTTGCGGGCGCTTTCCACAAAAAGCCCTGGAAGAGAGGCATGGTAGTTAAGGGACAGGCGGAGCTCCTGTGCACCCTGACGCTCCGGGCGACGGCTTCCCCCCACTTCCACCACACTACGCTCCACTGCGCCTGTCCCCAACGTCCACTCTGTTTCCTGGCCTGCAGTCAAGCCGTAACACTCGCGAAGAGGTACCGGCAAGGAGGAAGGGACCAGCTGTCACCGCCTGGTCACCTCCCGGCTCACGCAGCTCAGTATTTCCGGCCTCGGTTCCCGCAGCGCACGACTTGCACTCACCCGGGTCCAGGCTGGTGTCGCTGTAGGCGCACTCTACCTGCACACGGGCAAGGGAACACCGTCAGATCGCGCACACACGGCGCCCCAGAACCCAGCGGGTGGGTGTTGGGCTCCGCGATCTCCACCTGGGCGCACTTATCTGCAGCCCCGCGACCCGGACAGCAAGGGGGAACTGACCGGAGGTCCTAGCCCTGGGAACCCGCACCCGCCCGCCTCCCCTCGCGGAAGTGCGCACACGCCAAGGCTTGCCTTGACCCACGGGTCCTCGGGAGAGGCGCCAGGATCCGTCATCTCGGACCGACCCCACCTGACCGGAAGTCAGTGCGGGAGGGACCGGTGGTGAGGAAGAGGCGAGGCATCCATTGTGACCTGAGCCCGCCAATCAGCAAGGACAAGCTGGAGGCGGGGCGAGAGCTCTGCTCATGCGCAATTGGGAGTTGGCTGAGTGCTCACCCCAGGGTTGCCCCTCCCAGAGTCCAAGTCCTGTCGCAGGTCTGCCTGGGATCCACCCTACCACCAGAGAAACAGCCTGTATATATACGGCGACAGGCCTGCAGACCGCGTAGATGGAAACAGGGAGGGCCCAGGGTGACTTTTGGCTGGCTTTTTTTTTTTTTTTTTTTTGTCTTTTTGAGACAAGGTCTCAGTATGCAGTTCAGGCTGGCCTTAAACTCACTTTGTAGCTCAGGCTGGTCTCGAACTCACAACAATCCTCCTGCCTCAGCCTCCCAAGTACTGGGATTACAGGCATGCGCCACCATGCCCGGCTTTTTTGGCTGGCTTTTAAACCACTGGGATGGTTTAACTCACTGGGAACGGCGAGAGTGATCAAGTGGACACTGCGGGTGGCACCTGTACACATCTAGCTTTAATTCTGTACCAAGCTCTCGGGTCTCCCTGACCCGCTAGAGTAGGGAGCAGGCCACATTTGTCACTTGGGGGCCCAGGGGCTGCTCCCCACTGTGAGTCCTCACACTGGCCCCACACCCCGTGTTCTGGTGCCTCCTGTGTTTCTCAGCCAGGCCTGTTCAGCATGGCCTCGCCTAAAACACGTGAGTCCTGGGTGCTCCCTCCTCAACACAGGCTCCTATTGGCTCTGAGGGCCACCACAGGACCCCAGAAGTCAGTCATTAGGTCAGTTGAGGGTGCAAAGTCTCAGGTAGGCGCTTCTGCAGGAGATTCCAGGCCCGTTCCACCTGCAGGTTGCCCAGACATTGGAGGAAGGAAGGACAGGGTCAGGCAGGTGGCCTGGACTATCCTGCCTCATGCAGCCACCTCTCAGGCACTGACCTGCTGCTGGGTGACATGTGGCTCCCACAGGGTGCTCAGCACCACATGGCTCTGCTCTACCAGCTGCTGCCCGCTCATCTGGCTCTGCAGCCGGCTGTGGGCAGCAGCTTCGCTTAGCCCGTCCCTCTCCACAATGCGTCGCACAGCCTGGGCACAGATGGGCAGGTGTCAGGAGGGTCCCAGCTCTACCTCGAGATCAGAGTGGTGTGTCTCTCCCAAGGGCAGCGCAGGTGCGTGTACCTCAGTCTCAGGGACGATAACAGTCCACACTTCATGTACCATATCCTGCCAGCCAGCCTCCAGCAGCACGGCCGCGTCGATGACACATACCGTCTTCCCTGCAGAGGGGCCCGGTCACCATCCCAGCTCCCCATCCCAGCCCCAGGGAGGCAGGAGGCCCCACGCTTACCCCGGGCCACAGCCAGGTCCATCTCCTCCCGTGCCAGTGTAGCTATCACTGGCCACATGATGTCTGTGAGGACCTTTAGCTGCTTCTGTGAGGGATGGAGTGGGTAGTGGTTATGTCCGAGCCCCCGAGCCAGCCAGGGGGCAGAAACGTGTGACGCAGTGTACTCACCTTGTTCCCAAACACCCTGCTGCCCAGGATCTTCCTGTTGATGAGCCCATCTTTATGGAGAATGTCTGGCCGGCACAAGAGGGAGCTGAGCGGAGGCAAAGCCACATCGCGGCCTCCTCAGACCACCCGCAGGCCTCGCTGATCCTTACCTGTTCCAAAGGCCTCCACCACTGGCTGGTAGGCAGGGCCGCCCGGGGCATAGGCCCGATGGCCCAGCTGGTCACTGTCGATGACAAACGCCCCCAGGTTCCTCAACCGCCGAGCTATAGAGCTCTTCCCAGAGCCACTGATACCCGTCAGGCCAAGCACATAGAGACAGGCTGGGAGCTCCGGCCTCTTCTGTGGGTAGATGGTGGGGACCTCCGCTCATGCTTGGGGCTGAAATACTCTCTCTCCTTCCCAGAATTCCTGGCATGCCAGGAATGAGCTGGAGGAAGGGGGGGCAGGGAGGCTTACATTCGGGGGCTGAAGCAGGGTACCCAACATTCGCTGGCGCAAGCTAGAGGAACTGACTTTGTCTTCTTCGTGTTCCTGGTGATTTTGGTCCTTCAGCAGCTGAATCTGGTACAAGGCCAGCTCCTCCAAGCCCTGTGGGCAAGGGGGAAGGGCAGAAGGAAGGAGGATAAACTCAGACCCCCAAGCTGCCCCAGGCTCCTCCAGCTCAGCAGAGAAGCTGGGATCCAGTCCTCCTAGCCTCTTGCCGCCACCCTGCACCCTCACTGCCCTCCGCCCCTCCCACTCCCTCTCCCATCTCCCACAGGGGTTACATGCTCCAGGCGGAAGCGGTTGACGGCCATCCCCCCACGATAGGTCTCCTCGCTGACCACCAGGAACTGCAGCAAGGGGTCAGAGCCCGCGGGCCCATAGGGGTCGAGCAGGGGGACGATATCAAAAGTCAAGGAGGGCTTGATGTCCACCAGGAACTCACTCAGGTGTTCCACTCGGTGTGCGTAGGGTTGGAGCAGCTCAGGGAGCACCTTGCCTGGGGGAGGGGCGTAGAAGCAGAGCAAGGTCTTTTTACTGGGAAGCAAGTGTCTGTCCTGCACACTAGTGTCCCCTAAGGAACAAAGACATGAGACTGTGAACAGTGGCTGGGGGCCTTGTGTGGTTGGCTGAGGGAGCTGTCCACAGAAGTAGCCATACACAGGCTGCTTGTGATCCATGCCAAAGGGAAGAAAACGACAAGAACATTTAGGTGGGGTCAAGCACTGTGGTCACCGAAAGGCTGGCGTGTGTCCATAGAACAAGCCACCACACAGTCACATCAGAGACCTGTCAGGATGGGTCGTGAGAGTTAGCTGGCACATCAGAACGCACAGCATCCTCCAGTCCCCTCTCTGGGGTGCTGTTCCTTTAACTCACAGGTTCATGGACCCGGTGTCTCAAGAGCTGGTGACCTGCACGAGGTTAAAGTCCTGAGGCTCCCGAGGGGGAGGTCCTGATAAACCAGGCATGGAGAGCTGCCTGTGCTCTTTAACTAAAGCATTGTGGGTAGTGGCTGTCATCAGCCACAAGGAGAGCTAACAAAGAGGGTGGTGGCCCTCCCTCCTCGACCCTGCACGGACACTGAGGAGCCTCTCTCACTCACTCTTCAA
Source organism: Ctenomys sociabilis (assembly GCA_004027165.1). NCBI lineage: Eukaryota > Metazoa > Chordata > Mammalia > Rodentia > Ctenomyidae > Ctenomys > Ctenomys sociabilis. The sequence continues at coordinate 1,689 of PVKA01037595.1, read as the reverse complement.
CAGGTCCTTGTCCGCCACTCCCACCACAAGCAGCTCCTGGGCCAGGGCACAGGCGACACTGAGCAGCACCTTGTGGGCGTTGTGCAGTCGGTCGAAGGTGCCGCCCACAGCACCGCGGAGGTAGCCTCGCAAGGGCTGCTTTGGGGACCTGGCTACGGGGGACGCAGGCCTGATGGTGGAGGGCAAGGGGACATCCAGGGGTTCCACGGGCAGCTCTCCGGTCCCATCGTCCGGACACAGCAGCACAGACGACAGTTGGGGACAACAGCTGTAACAGCTGGTGGCATAGCGCTCCAGCTGCTGTTTCACCGGGTTGTACTGGCTCCCGTCGCGGGTCTGGAAGTCTGTGAGCACTACCTCCGGCGGGTGCGCCAGGTTCTGCACCGAAGAGGCGGGCGCGGGCGGCAGGGCGCTCTTGGCCTGCACGTTGGTCAGCAGCACCCGCACATCCAGACCTCGGTGGCGATCGGCACCCGCGTAGAGCAGCGAGAGGACGTCGAGGACCTCGAAGGTGGCGGGCACCGGGCCGGGCTGCGGCTGCGCAGGGCCTGCCAGGCTCAGGCCGGGCTGCAGATGGACGTAGAGTGTGCGGTTGACCAGGCGCGCGGCCGAGCTCAGCAGCGGCGCCAGGCGCGGGGCCAGCGCGGGCAGCGGCGCCGTCAGCACCAGCAGGCCCGAGCGGAAGGCGGCCATGGTGCCGGGCTGCGGGCGACCGGGGCCGGGGCGACGGCTCCCAGCGGAGGGGACCCGACCCGGCTGCGCCGGGGGCTCCGAGGACTGGAGGAGCGGCGGAAGGGGGCTCGACCCGCGCAGGGCCCTCCGAGCTGGGCTCCGCCACCGACAACCAGCGGAGCTGGTACCACGGGGGCCGACAACTACGATCTCGGGGACCACGACTCCGCACTACGGGAAAAGAGAGGGGCCAGACTTTTTAACTGCAGTTCGCGGCGGAACTCTCGCGAGAAGTGTCTGGGGGTGGGGCGGGACGCGAAGGCCCCGAGGGAGATAAAGGCGGCTTCGGTCCTGGTTCCGTCCAGACCCCGGGGAGGGGCGAGGCGGTGGCGTTTGGAAGCTTCCTTTCTGAAGATGGACGCTGAGTCCAGCCTGGGTATCCAGAGGCTTCGGGGTGCAGGGGATGGGGCGCGCACCTTCCCGAGCCCTCCGAGCCCGGCGCCCTTGCGGCCCGAGGACATCATGAGGGGCCAGTCGGGTGGAAATGAGAGACCTAGCTGGGGTCTCGGAGTCTCCGCGTGGCGGGGTGGTGGGGAGCCAAGCAGCCCTCCGGAAACGTTTCAAGCCGGACGTGGTGGCGCACACTGGCAATCCCAGCTGCCGGGAGGCTGAGGCAGGAGGTCTAGAGGTCGAAGACTGGGCAATGGAGCGAAAGTCTGCCCCAAAGTTTTATTTTTTGTCTTCGAGACAGAGTCTCACTGTGCAGTTCAGGCTGACCTTAAGCTCACTTTGTAGCTCAGGCTGGTCTCGAACTCACAACAGTCCTCCTGCCTCAGCCTCCCGAGTGCTGGGATTACAGGCATGTGCCACCATGCCCTGCTGTCCCAAAGTTTTAAATAAATATTTAAAAGGGCCGGGATATAGCTCAGTGGTAGTGCGAGGCCCCGAGTCACTTCTACTGGAGGTAGACAAAAATAAGCAAACAAGAAAACATTTCAGAGCATTGATTTCTGCGGT
>PVKA01037594.1:0-20889 GCA_004027165.1 Ctenomys sociabilis | reverse complement strand
GTCGCGCGCAACCTCGCCGGCAAGGAAGACGCGACAACCAGCTCTTCTTTCCACGGTTTATTCAGGACCCCTATACAATACTACTTCTCCTGCTAGCTAGCTTTCTTGCTTTCTCCTTCCTCCTTCTCCTCTCTTCCTGCTCCTAGTCTCTCTCAGGGGAAGCCCGCTCATGGCTTTTGAACCAGTGGGCGTCCAACCCTGGAGTGCCATGTGGGCGCAGCCAATAGGTCCAGGTACATGGAAGCAACGCCCTAGTCCTTAGCCTTAGCCAAAACGAGAAGTTATTTGCTATGGAGAGCATCCACCCCCAGGTGAGGATGAAAGAGGAAGCCAGCGCTGTCTTTAAGGTGTGGCTGTGTCTTTAAGGTGTGGCTGTGTCTTTAAGGCGTGGCTACTCGCAGCTCTCTACATCAGTCCATAATGTTTCTGGGAAGAAAACTTCTGTTACTCTAGTGGGGACTTCAAGTTTCTCTCATTGTCACCCCCTGGGCTACATGTACTCAGACAGCTTGAAAATGCTGCTGAGATGTAACCACTTATGCCAGAGGAGTCAGAGATCTGAAACTCAATCTCCAAATGGGGCTTGTGGGGATTTGGGACTGCGAATTCTCTGGCACTGAACACGATAGAGATCAGTGGCAATGGAGACTTTTGAGGGCCCACTTACCTTTTATCCTAAAGAAATCCATCTGAAGTCTATGCCAATCTGATAAAAGGGGCCCATTTTGGAGAGAAAGATTGACTTATTATCAGTTTCTACTTGGAGTTTAAATGACAAATTCTAAATAAGAAGAAAATGTGTCTTGCCATGTAGCCCACTTATGCCATTAACAATAAATATCAGACACTGTGATAGTTTTGATTATTCTGTACTACACTACTCTGTGCTGCATGCAATACTTATAAATTTAATATGCTCTATTTAAAACATCTTAAACAGTACTTAAAGTATTGTATGTAGCTTTCTTGAATACCACAGTGGTTTTTGAGCCAAGGATGTACTTATTTAACAGGCAAGAATGGTCATGTGAGAAAAATTTAATACCTTACATTTTATTTCGAGGCTATGCTCAATGCATTAAAAATAATTTGTTTAACATTCATGCACACTAGAAGAATGCCGATAAATATGAGCATACATTCTTTAAAAGGAGTCTTAGGTTGCAGATTTTTCTCATCACCTAGATCCAAAATGTGGCAGAACCAGCCACCTTGGAATGCCCTGTACTAACGCATTACTCTGGATCAAAGTCACCGATTCTAAATTTTTAAATCAACTTGCTAAGTATGCAGGCTAATGAACCCTGTTGTTGTTTCATGCCTATAAATTTTTTACTGCTATTTCACTGTGACCAAACTCTGCTCTTTCTTGACTTATTAATTTGTCTATCCCAACTTCTTTCACCACATCACCTTAATTGGCTACCCAGACACTATGGGAACATCCTTTAATCAGTTTCCAAGAGCTCTCCTTCCTTGTACTAATTTATTATACCGACATTATAGTCATCGTCATATACACATATATATTTAATTTATATATAAATGCATATTTTATAGAATGACTTTCAATTTAGCATCTTACTAACTTTGATTTACAAGTGCAAATTACAACATACATTTTAAAATTTATATTCTATACATAATGGCATTTTTAATTTACTAACTTTTTATTCAATTTTTGTCTGTTATGGTATAAAAATACATAAATGTTAAAGCTGGAGGAAAAGGAAGTGTCTCAAGGGGAAGAAAAAGCAATACCTTGGATTTGGGGAGCTGATTCCCTGATCGTGTCTAACAAAGCTCTGTGTGTCTTTAGTAACCTTTTCAGTTCTCATTCGTCATTTACATACAGAATATTTATTTCCCTTTGTCCCTTCCTGTTGTACTAAGTTTTGATTCAAGAGCTATTTCTGCTTACCTTCAGAGCCAATTAGCCAAAAAGAAAAGAAAACCAATAATAAGCAAGAAATAAAGATAATAACCTGGAGTTTACATTACAGAAAGAAAATTTAGATGGTATAGCACCTCAGTGACACCTGTTAACAAATTTTAGGAGTAATTTATAGAGCTTGTTATTTACTTTCTAAGCTGAGTACTTCATGGAACACTGAAGATGCACAGAGGAAAAAAATATTGCTCTAAAGTGTTTGTGTTCTAGTTTCAAAAACATGGAAGACATGTAAAGTGTGTTTAGAAAACAGTGAAAGAGTTTAATGTTTAGCTGGTACAGACTCCTTGCAAAGGGTGATATTAATGTAGAAATACCATGTTGAGCATATATGCTCCATGGGTATAAGGTATAAGGTTTTGGCCTACCTTGCTCAGCACTTTGTCTGTAGTTCAGAGAACATTACCTGACATACAGCAAACACAGAACAACTATTTATTTAGGGCCAGCCAGTTAGCACAGCAGGCTAAAGAGCTTGCTTAGCAGGTGAAAGGATCGGGATTTGAAAATACCTATGGTGGTTGGATAGGATATTGTCTCAGCTTCTAATACTATGGACAACCGCTAGAAGGTAGAAAGTATTAATTATTGAATCTTCGATGTAATTCAGATATAAAAAATAAGATACGTCAACAGCTACAGTCTGTTAATTTTCTGATAAGAGACATATGGTATAATAATGTCTGTAAGTATAATATCATGTATACACCTTTTATGATACCAAAACATTATGAAAACAGTTTGCAATGCATTAATTTACGAAATCGATCTTGTCAAGTTATCTTAAAAATGTCTCATTGATATTTATACTTCAATAAAACAAAAGTAAAATAAAAAAAAAAAGAAAATTCCTCCTACCCCACCCCACTTCCAAACGTTCCATGCCTCCTCTGCTCCTGGAGAGCACTGCACTGACAGTCGTGGTGGAGGTGCACAACTGTAATCCCAGAGCTTGTGAGGCTGAAAACAGGAGAAGCACTACAAATTCAGTCTGTGTAGTAGATCCTGTACTAAATACATATAAAAGAGAAATATTTATTAAAAAGAGAGACACCGGCACTGGAATATCCAAAAGGCTGCATCAGAATTTGTGCTGACCATCTTTCCCAGCCAATATTCTAGGCAGCATTGGTCTTCACAATCATAGTGAAATGAAATCACAAAATCCCATAACCTGAGTAATATTCTTCTGGCTTTATTTCCATTTCTTACAAAAAGAACGAAATCAGTGAAAAGTCTATTTCTGTAAATTATATAATGCAAAATCGATTGAATGTATTAGCTTTGCTTGGGGCACCATATCTAGAAAAGTTTCAACTGTATCAATTTCTTAAGAGATTTATTGATTATTGGCTGAGTCCTGGGAATCTCTTAGGAGGAAGAATCCTTGGAACCAAGATTCCAAGAACAATAAGCATCTTATTGGAAAAATTACGGTATGAAAAATTACATAAAAATGAATCCAAAAATATTTAGATTTATCTCTGTTTTCAAAATTCAAACTAGTTGTTAGGCTACAGTGCCTCAAACCATTTAATGCTTAAATACCTATCCCTGTGCATAATATGGCTAAGCTTTTACCTGACTGCTTCAGTAATAATTTATGATTTAATGCAACTTCTTCACAAACAGAATTTTCCAGTACCCATTAATTATAAAAGAAAAATAAAAAGTTGACTACTTAGAATGGATTCTACATTAAACATTCTAATCATGTTCCCTGCAATTACTTGTTATACTAGTCATGTGTGTCTGGACTCTCTGTTCTGTATTAGAACACGCAGAAGATTTGGAACTATGTTTCTAGTTTGACACGTGAAATAGAGAGTTAGTTTTTGGGATCTTAGTTCAAGAGTATAGGTAAGGATAGTTTTAAAAACTAAAGATTCTGCAGATGAAGATGAGAGCATCTAGTAGCTGAGAATGCCAGAACTTAGGATGGTGTTTCACTAAGAATTCTTTTACCTGTTAATTTCTTCTAGGTTACAATTATTTCCTTTCAGTATGATCACCTGTTTAAATGACACATTATTTTTATAACACATGGAAAATCTATTTGAAATAATTAAGTTAGTTAATTAAATTTCTTTATGGGGAGCTAATTCAATCTTTGAGCTAAAGAAGCCGATTGCATCTAATATCACATGGGCTAGAGAGATGACTTGGTACAACCACGGAATGACTATCTGGCTCTAACCAAACAGCAAATGGAGGTACTCAGTGCTCACAGTAATTAAGGTAAAATGCACTAGATGCGCATATGCATCATACTAAATCTAAATTTAGCAAATTTGAAGCAATTGCTAGGTGAAGTAGAAATAAAAATGTACCAAGTTATACTATGCATCCTGTTTTTAGTTTTCTTCTAGAGAATAATAATAAAACATTATAAATGATACAGAATTTCAAAAAACAAGAAGATAGGAATTTAGCAATGGTTGCTTTACTAAGGTGAAATTGCATGTTCAGACTACAAGCTGCTATGATGGCTCTGAATACTGATTCTCTCAGATCACTTGGCAACGTCACAGACACAAATCCCCAGGGAGATATAAAGTGAATGACTCATTTAATCTCTTGCAGGTCTGGAGGAAAAATGTCTAAGGAAAAGATGCTATAATATACATTCTGACGAGCACTGTCCACTGAGGTGTAGGCAGCCAAATTCCCATGGTGTCCTCACAGTGAGACACAGTACTGAGCTCTCAGTGTTTCTTGTATATCAGGACTCTGATCTCCGTAGTTTGACCCTAGCTCCCAAGGGCTCAAAGCCTGATTGGGGCTTAAGATTTCAACATGTATTCAATCCCTGGTTCTAGAAAAAAAAAAATTCAACATACAGATGTAGAGATGGGTTGCATCCATTTATCGAGTTAACTAGGTTTCTAGCTACAGCTGTATCACTATGCATGGAGGGTAAAAGAGAATCCTTGACAAACTAAGTCTTTAGAAAACCTTTATTTAACCAAAGAATTATATTAATATTAATAATTTCTTCACATAAATGTTTATGGGCAGTAATGCAAATGCAAATGATTCAAAACCACAAAGCTTTTTCACCATTTCTGAGCATCAGGAATCCAAAAGATGGATTGTGAAATCAGAGGCTCTGGTGAGGTTGTGCTGAAGCTTTTGATTCAAGCCATGACATGTCCCCAAGTGATACTCATGCATCATTTGTCTGTAAAGTAGCACACTCACAAGGTCATGGGCTCTACATGAGATCCCTAGGCTTCTCTGTTTGTCTCACTCTGACCTCTCAAGAAAACCTATCTGAATGGCTCAACATATGACAACTAGTTTCTTCAAAGCTAGTGTATGGAATAGTATGAAAGTAAGGGTCAAAAGGACAAAGAGTGGGGAGAGAGAAAGCTCAAGGATAAAGATAATCTTTTGCAATGTAACTTCAAGGATGGCTTCACTTATGCCACTTGTGTTGGTCATACAAATCCATGTAGCCAAAATTGGATGAATAGAACACAAGATTATGCTAACCAGATGGCAAGACAGGAAGTTGTCTGCTGCATCTGATTGGCTACTCTATCTCCTAATATTATAACTTCATTTACACAATCTAGAGTAAAAGATTCATGAAGGATTCTTCCATATGAGACATTTAAAATAATTAAAAGTACTATAAAATGAGAATAGTGGCATTTACCTAATTTTAAACCATGGAGAAAACTAAATTATTGGGTCTATTAATGACATAGAGAAAAAGCATCGCAGTTTTTTGCTACCATGAAATATTTTTTACTTTGTTTCATTGCCTGAGTCTTATTAGTTACACTCTACTTCTGCAGCAAAGTATAAATCTTATCTCTCAATTTTCTTGGGGTTCAGTTATATAAGATGCAACAAATTAATATGCATTGAGTTCTTCCTGGGTTTCTTTAGTTCATAACATTTTCATTTGACACAGCTGGTTTTGAAGGACATTTTAATAATCTTAAACAAAAAGTTTAAGCAGGTCAGAAATGGTTACTTTATAGAATTTATCTAGTGACCTTTCAGCATGAGGATATTTTGACATTTCCCTCATATTACTGCTATCTACTACATTAATGTTGGTCTTGCCATGTGAGAAACACTGTTTGGAACTTGAACTGTACTTTCATTAATGCAGATGCAGGAAGTAATATTATTTGGAAGATGGAAAGCAGACCCAGAGATTAGCAGTTTCAGTTTCAACTAAATCGTGAAGTTGTAAGTTCAACTACATAATGAATTGACTCTGAAAGTATGATTAGGTCATGTAACCTTTTTGACACCATTTCTCACCTTCAACAGCATATGAGGTGGTGCTATCATTTAAGATCTGCTTAACAATAAACCTCTATCAATGAATATAGGTTTCTTTGAATTGTATGAGTGCATTTTAACTCATTAACATTAGTTCACTCTAATTAAATTGACTTTAATAAATATTAAATTACATGACATTATTATTTTTAATTTTTTATTAATTTTAATGAGAAAGAAATAGCAGTGAGACAGTTTCAAACGTTCATTCTGTATAAAATACATATACTCAAAACAGAATATAGTCCATCTGATCAACACAAAGCAAACCTGAAATCTTGACCTTTTCTCATTTTTAAACCTTTATTTGTATCTTCAGTGATGAATATATGTAATTTTGTTTGTATATTTAGCTAAAATGACACTCAATAAATTTTATTTTTTATTCATTTTAATGAGAAAAAAGATAAAAGAGCAGCTGAGCAGTTTTAAAACAGATTAGTAGAATAGTTACAATAATTTATACATTTCATATTGTTGTCTTCATAGTATTCAGAGGACAAGATACAGACATGTTATCTTGTATAAACACTATTACAAATTTTCATTCTCAATGAACAAAGAGAAAGTAGTTGTATATCTATCCTCTCTCTTGTGTGTGTATGTGTGTGTATTTTTTTCTCTTTTTTCACAACAAAACAGTCCTTTATTTATACTTTTGTGAGGTTAGTAATGCATGACACTAGGTTGCCAAGAAACTGATAGCTAACTTTAATTGGACAGGGTGTTCATCTCAGGAGTAAGGTAGCTTGCATGCTTCACACACTGGGCCAAGTCTCTCCTACACATATCTGATCAATGTCCTAGCTCTGTGGCTCCCAATGAAGCTTTTTCATTTTGTTTTGTCATAGGTGGGTGCTCCACTCCAGTTAGAGAAACTGTATTTGGAGAAGTCTTCAAAGGACACTTTCATACTTGAAGCCAGTCTAAAGACAGTAGGGATTTGAATTCAGCAAAATAACCCAATATAGTCCAAAAGTCCATTGTAATGGGTTATCAGTTGCACGGGCAATTGTCAGAAGTTGTAGACTTGAGCCTTTTACAGCTCAGCATATTAATAAGACATCATTTTTTTTAATACAACAGGCATTCATTTATGGTATGGTATCTGCACATCAGATAATTTTGAACTGTGTGTTTCAGGATTAAGCAAGTTCATAAAAATATTCTGAAGACAGTTGCATCCACAGACTTCCACTATGTGATTACTCCTTTGCCTGTTCTTCTCTTTCTTTTCTTCCCAGAACAACCTCTTTGAGATATGGCTCAATGTAAAATTTTCTTCCTTATGTTTTGTCCACTGCTTTTTAGGAAATATCTGATGCTTCATGCTTAGGTGCAGGGCTTTCTTAATGTGAAACATCCTGTCATTATAAAGGTTTTCTGGAAACCTTCTTATGGTATTTTTTTAAATTTTCATCTACATATATTGTATCACCTCGCATTAAGCCCAGCTTATTCAACCCTGCAGCATTATAATATCATTTCCCAATACCTTCCAGCTATTGGGCTGATGCTGCAACAGCCAGGTGGCCCATCATTTTGACCTGAGAGCCGGTATTACTTTTTATGCTTCATGGTTAGACTTTTCTACTGGAAGGTCAAGAGCAAATTAAAGCAAGACCTATATGACTAAAAATGTAGCTTTTGTATCTGACAAGGTGAATATTGGTTTTAGCTACTGAACATCCATTTAACCAGTCAAAATATTCAAAGAAGTGGATTTATGTTACATAAATAAACACAATTAGAATATCAACAGAAAAAGTAACACTGGAACTATTTTGCAACCCAAGCTTATGGGAAATCCTTATACTCTTGACTTAAACATCATCATTGTGTAATAAAGATGGCTCTTTATTCACTTTTTATCAGCTTGCAGGGAGATCCTATGGAGGACCAAAAAATGGCATCTGAATAGAGTAAAGATTGTTAGTGAGTAAGAGAGAATTGAGAGTTATCAAAGTCCATAAGGGAGAACTCAGTAGGTTCTCAAGGGGAGTTAGGGGAAAGTGCTGTCTGTCTCCATGTTTTTGGAACTTACCGGAACTGTTAACATTATTCTATGTCTTGACAAATTTGTACTAAGAAAAAAAAAAAGAAACAAAGAAAAAAGAAGCACACACACACACAAACATGATATTTTTTCTGCTTAAACTGATTTCCACATGCTTGGTATTAAACGTGATGTCAAAATAGTCAAAGTTTAAAACATCACCAGATGCTTCACATTGGTTTTTGACTATCCAGAATGCTTCTTGTCCCTTTACTCATGTTCATTATATTTGTATACAGATTTTATACACATCCACAGTCCCAGAGTTTTAAATTTTAACCTAAATTCTTTCTTTTCTTTTGCTTTTTCTTTCTTTCTTTTTTCTTTTTTAGTAAAAGGTGTACAGGGTCTCACTGCACTCATCATATTATAGTGATTCTCCTGTTTTCAGTCTCCCAAGTGCTGGGATTTCAGGCATGTGCCACCATGCCCAGTCTCATTTACCATCTCGGCATGCTCTGGAGGTGGGGCTGGCATGGCATAGCAGGGAGTGAAACCCTGGTCACTGTGCTCTGCCGAAGGAGGAACTTCAGTCCACCAAAGCCCTAACATAAATTTCTTAACCTCAGTAATGACCTGTCTAAAACCTTAGGTCCCACTTACCTCTTTAACATTTCTTTTGCACCAACCACCACCCCTAGTTTGGGGGCTGACATGGCATGCGTATGGTATGGGAACAGCCTGGCATGTGATCCTGCGAGTAAAACTCAAAACTTTGCACTTGCCAGGCAGGCACTTATGCTGCCGAGCTATCTCCCAGCCGTTTTGTAGTTTTTAATTTGATATACAAAGGCAGTACATGTGGCCTCTTCATCTTGGTTTCTATTCTTTTAATAGCTTCATTCTTTCAGTAGCAACATATTTATACTTATAATTTCATTATATTATGCCTTAAAGTTCACCTGAGTATTTTTTTATATTAAAGATATACTATCAAATTAAACGTTGTTGTCTATCTTGGCCATTCTCACTGAAGTACAGTATAGGCACTAACTAGTTTATCCCCTACAAGGAAGCTGACATTAGTCTCCAGAATGAACTATGGAGGCATTATAAATTATTTAGAGGTGAGGGACAAACAGAAGAATCAAAAGACTGGAATCCATTCTACACTTTTTCCTGAAAGAATATTTAATTGTAGCTGTTATTATTTGCTGTTTATATTTTGTCTTCTACTTCTTGTGTTCTCCTCCTCCTCCTCTTCCTCCTCCTCTTCCTCTTTTCTTCTTCTTCTTCTTCTTCTTCTTCTTCTTCTTCTTCTTCTTCTTCTTCTTCTTCTTCTTCTTCTTCTTCTTCTTCTTCTTCTTCTTCTTTCTTCTTTGTATTTTAGGTTCAATTTAGTAACAATAAGGAAATAGATCCTGAGCAACAGATGTAGTGGAACTGACAGCACAAATAAATAGGAATTCTACCTTACCAAGGCAGTGTAACGGTGTGATGCCAAAGTGCATTACCAGAGAATTATATGAGCAACTACTATGGTACAAAGAAGAAAAATGCTTATACTATCTTCAGTGAGAAATAGCATCTAAGATTAAGTTACCAATAGCTTGAGATGTGTGCAAGAGCAGCAACTTTCCAAGTAAATGGGTGAGGGGATCATGTAAGATTTTGAGGCAGAGTGCACACACCTGGAATTCAGACAGGCAGTTAGAGTTGGTTGTGAAGATGAAGAAATAATGCGGGTGGCTAGAAGGTTCCTCCTTCTCCAATCAACTCCGGTAACAACGTAAAGGAAAACTGAAGCGCAGTTATAATTAGAAGGAGGATTAGCAGGAGGTGGATCTGGAGGAGGAGGAGAAGGAAGAGGAGGAGGAGGAAGAGGAGGAGCAGAAGTTGGAGGAGGAAAAGCTGGAAGGGGACCAGAAAAAGTACGAGTGGGAATACGAAGCCCAGTCAGCTGATGGCTACCTGACAATGTTCTGCAGCAGAGGTGGAAAAATGATGGCTGCAGCTGAAGGTTAGAGAAAACAGGGGAAAGTCTTAAGGCTCCACCCTTACCACTGCATGGGGCAGCCTTGAAAGACCTGGTGTACAGGCTAGTCCTCCACTCAGAAATATAATGTGCTCCTTTTTAATAGCTGCAAAATAAGGTCTTAGAATGAATTTCTTTTTAAAATTAAAAAAAAAAAAAAATTAGCCAGGCATGGTGGTTCCTGCCTGTAATCCTAGCACTCACGAGGCTGAGGCAAGAGGATTGTTGTGAGTTTGAGACCAGCCTGAGATACAAAGTGAGCTTAAGGCCAGCCTGAGCTGCATAGTGAGACCCTGTCTCAAAAAGACAAAAAATAAAAAATAAAAAAAATTAAGCAGCTGATTCAGGATCTCATTACACAACACTAACTCATAATGATCCTCCTGTTTTCCACCTTTGTGATTCTGGGAAGATAAGCCTGCAGCCACCACGCTGGAATTCTGTGGCTGGCTCAATGTGCCCACTGGTGAGCTCAGTGGGGCATGTGGCACCAGGACCATAAACTCCCACAGTGAGAAAACAATAGCAGCCCCTGGTGGCATTGCTCACTATACTCTCTACCAGAAACAGAGTCTATATTAAGAAAACATTTAGATATTCACGAGGTTCAGATAAATAACAAATTATTCACCTCCTAGACATATTCCTCTTCTCGGCACTTTCAAAGCGAATTGCAGTCCACAACTTTTCTTCTATTTTCCCTGGGTTGGTTTTCCCTAGACTTCATCTTTATTTTCTTTGTAACTTACCTGTAGGAACTTGGACTGATATCTGCATTTGTGCTGGTTTCCCCTCACCCTACAGCAAAACACTGAACGGTGGCTACAGGAAAGTTCATTGATTAGCTGACTGTCACAGGCTAGTGCGTGGTAGGGCTGTGCAGTGAAATAGTAGCTCTGATTCCAGGATGCCATTCTAAGCTATGATACAGGATTAGTAGACAGTGTTCTTTATATGGAGTAAATGGTCTGTGCTAAGCATTTCTCAAAAGTTAACGCTGCACCTCTGGGATGAGATGACTGAGCTGTGTACTGCCCGTCCTGATATGTCTGAATATCACAGTGCGTGTTTCTAGCTGCAGCTGAGGAGATGGAGTAACTATTGTGGGAAGGAATGGTGGCCTCTGGTCTCTGGCAGCACTACTGGGGACAATCAGCCATACCTGACTTCACCAGTGTAGGTATAGTGAGGACGAAATTCGACCTTGAAGAGCACAGACACACAGGTTCATTCCAAAGGCCCTGAAAAAGTACATGTCCGCATATAAAAAGTACAAGGTTGCCATCTTCCTGTACAGTTATTGTTCTTGGAAAGATACTGTAGTTTAGGTATAGGACCATCAGAAGGAACAATGGACTGGGTATGAAGAGAAGGTTATTTAGGTTACATAATAAATACATAAAGAGAAAATGAAAACATAGACAAAATAGTCCAAAGGGCTGAAACAAAAATAGAAAGAGAAACAATAAAACTCATCAAACACCTAAAGGTACTCCTGTGTTACCCACCAATGACCCTGTGCTCAAGCATTTGGAAATGAGTTTCCTCCTGCACCAGATCTTTTCTCCAGTGTGTATGACTTGGGGGGTGCTCTAATAAGTGGCTCAGGTTAAGTGCTTTCTAAAATCTTCTCATCTAATTGTGGATAAACTGTATGAGGGTCACAGTGGGTAGAAAACAGCACAGCACTTTGCTTCCTTCAAGATCAATATGATTTTTGTGAGGACCCTGTTCAGTTTCTCATTGAGAGGGAAGTACTTAGCTATATCTATTCTCAAAAAGTAAACTATTATCTATCACATCTAATTATATTGGGCAATAATTCATCTGATAAATGCTTAACTTCTGTATGAAAGTAAGTGGTCTAGGCCAAAATAGGATACAAAAATATAACAAATTATTCAGCCCTACCACGTACTAGGCTGTGACAGTCAGCTAATCAATGAACTTTCCTGAAGCCACCATTCAGTGTTTTGCTGAGGGTGGGGGGAAACCAGCACAAATGCAGATATCAGTCCAAGTTCTTACAGGTAAGTTACAATGGAAATAAAGATGAAGTCTAGGGAAAAGCAACCCAGGGAAAGTAGAAGAAAGGTTGTGGACTGGAGTTTGCTTAGAAAGTTCCAGGAATAAAAATATGTCTAGGAGGTGAATAATTTGTGAATAATATTTGAGAATTACAGTATATGTTGCTCATTTACAAAACAAAATGATTATTGGATGTCAGTATTTACTAAAATATTGCTTTTCATATAAAAGCTATCATGCACCCCTGATCTTTAATAGCCTGTATTTAGTAAAACATGCTTAAAACACAAAATTTTACTGTTTTATATTCACTATTGATAGAAAAAATATGTAATAATTTTTACTTTAGTATGTAAAGTACTGCTTATAATGCAACAAAGAATACATTTCATTTAATTTTCTTATTTTTTCCAGAAATTCATATCCTGGCAACTAATGAAAGCATCATAAAAAGTATAGCTAGTTGTTAAGCTTAACTTAATTTCACAAACATATTTTTCATTCAAAAAAGAAGTTATTAGATAAAGTTTCATCCATATTTCAAGTGGAGGAAAATGGATAGCTAATTCTTGCTATGATGATAATTTAATTGGGAAAATAAGTGGGTCAGTCTTGAGCCTTAAGGTAATTGTAAAAAGATAAAGAAAAACTGGAGATGTATAGTATACTTGAAATTCCATATAACGACTTGAGAGAGGACTAAAGAACTTTTTAGGATGGCTGGGAGCCCTAGATATCTGTGAAGTACCACTGGCCCATGTTGAAAATAGGAGAGATCACATGAGTGTTCAACAGAATGATCTGAGCTTTAGCTATCCTGAGTATGAGATACTACATTGATCACCTGTGAATACATAAGAAATTACTGCAAATCTGGGCACTTTGCAACAACAACTATGTATTCATTTACAAATTTCATGGGATAGGGGATCTAGAAATAGCCAAAGAAAGTTGGCTCTTAGATCATTACACAGATTTAGTAAAGTTTTGGGCCAGGATTGTGTTTAGATCAAATATGATCAGTTCCAAACTTATTGCTCATAGGTTTCTTCAGGGTCTTTTATTGCCTCACCATGTTCTCGTCATCGGGCTACTGCCAATACAGCTTCTTTTGGTTCACGTGATCATAGAAAGAAAAGAAAGAGCGAAAATTCAACAAAAGATAACTTTAGCAGCCATGCCATAAGTCCTGCCGTGTGCTATTGATCACGTACACCAACACTAATGTCATATTGAAAGGATGCATGTGTCAGGACCTGGAGAATCATCTCTGGAGCTGACTACTAAAATTCCATTACTAATATCCAGATATTGATAAATGACCATTACTACTGAGGGGGAAAATCAAGGTTAAAATAGAACTTTGGACATCTTCACGTTGTAGGCAGCAGTTGGAAACCTGAGAATAAATGAGGGTGCTCATAAATTTTTCCACTCTTTATCAGAGCATGGAAGCTCAACCTTCTAACTTTCAAGTGGCTAAAACTGTTGGGATTAGAGGCAGCACATTACTTTCTGTAATCTGAGACCAGAAATGCACAGTGAAAGATTCTGTTTGACCTTATCACTTATACATATGGAATTGCAATGTTAGGAACCACAAAGTTATCACTGATTTATATATTCAACAAATATTTTTAGTAACCAAAAGATGTGATACAAAAGTGTTAATGTATACAAAAGTTTTTATTATTTTTATTATGAAAAAGAAGAAACAATATCTGATATGCTAAATATTTTTATAATATCCTAATTTCTAAAGGCTTTGGATGAAAGCAAATACAGTGCAGAACCGAAGAACATTAAGAATGATTTTCCAGAACAAAAACAGAAGAGCAGAGAACTTGATGAAAGAAGAAATAGAGGACAGTTGGAGAGAACAAATCATGAATAAAAGATAATAGAAGAAATAACAATCAATTCAGCAATAAGTAATTAAAATCAACCTAAACTCTTATATGCTTATTTATAAATAAGATTATAATCAAGAATCTATTTCTAATATTCTTAATACTCGGACATTGAATACTTGAAGTTTTTGTTTACTATAAATTCTTTTTCCAAGGTGTGTATTATCCTTGATCATGCTAGGTTTAACCAGAATTTTGAAGGAAAATTTAGCAGTAAAATTTTCATGTCCATTATTTTGTGTGTAATAGGAATGCATACAATGCTTTAAATCTCACTTCCATAAAACAATATTTTATTACCTTTGTCTTCTTCAAATAGAACTTGTATGAAACAACTCTATTGTAGATCATTCCCCTAAGAAATAATTCTCTTTATCTAATCAGATTTAGTAAGAAATGATCCATTGTTCATTTCATTCCACAGAAAACATTGAAGTACTTACCTAAGAAATGTGCAGATTTCTACTCCCTGGGAAGCAACACAATACAGACTGATAAAAGTCTCCATCTGCTTTATTGGAGCGCTTAGAAAAGATTCTGACTTTCCTCTTTGGATTGTCCTACTCCTAGATTATTTTTAATTTATTCTTAGAATCACAGCCAGAGGTAGTTTAGTGAAATGTGAGCCATGGCATAGCACATTCTTTCCTGAATATATAGCTTTTCTTAGGGGCAAAGACAATTTGAATTTTGTCTGTTAGTTTAGGTTGTATTGTAATCACAGGAACAGCGTGTTTTGGCTTCAGTGGGGGCCACAAGCATATCCCTGGTGTATGTAAACAGCATGTTGATGTGTTATTTATAGAAGCGAACTACATTTTCCTTCCAGAAGATATAAAGAGTAAGGATTTTGATTTATGCAAATGTGCTTCATCAAATGAATAAAACATAAGTTATCAACCTCAATTCATCAGTAGTATGTTTTTAATGTAAAAATATAGAACTATGTTAGTTACCTTCTTACCTCCTTTTCTAAGCTGTATTTCTTTCCTGTCATCAGTCATATTTATTCACAATAATGGCAGATTGGTATTATTGAAGCATTATCAATGCAAAAATAAGAACCTATTTTTAAAACCTCTTTCAGTTTTTTTTTTTCAGAATTAAATGCTGTAAATATGCCAGAGGCAATTGAAATTATTGTGGCTGGTACACAAAATAAAAACATTTAGATCACATCTTCCCCAATTAAAAAGGAAATGGTAATTCCACTACATTTCCCACTTTGAATTATGGTAATGGTTTCCAATGCCCCAGTGTCAATATCAGCAGCTTACATCCTCAGACATTTTTACATAAATTTTGTGAAGCTATCTTGGTACTCATGTTTGTTAAAAAGTAGGACCATGAGAATGATGACTGCAATTTTACCAAAATGAATACCCTAACACTGTTAGATGCATTTATCAGGCATCTTCCAGTGTGACAACTGAATCTGTTGATTTACTTTGGGGTAAGTATTCCTAAATCATGAAGGCCTGGGAGGTTCCAGAAAGCATTGTACAACTGCCTAAGCCATTGCTGGTATGCCCTACTGGATCTCATGCATTTTCCCCGTTTTTTTTTTTTTTTTTTTTTTTTTTTTTTTTTTTTTTTTTTTTTTTTTTTTTTTTTTTTTTTTTTTTTTTTTTTTTTTTTTTTTTTTTTTTTCTAATATACCAATTAAACCACCACTGTGAAATTTATGTTAGTACATTTGCTCAGAAATGCTTTAAGATATCAATGAATCCTGACATAATTTTGTCAGCCAAAAACGGCTGTTGATGCATTGTCTGCCGCTCCTATTCACCCCAGGTTCCAAGAGTGCTGGTCTCCTTCACAATCTCGTAAGAGTGTATAGCTTCCTTCCAAGTCTTTGTTGGTATAGCTCTATTCATGGGAAATTCCTCTGGGTGCCTCAACAGTCTTACGTCTTTCCTGCATACGTTTTAAAAACAAAGGTTATTAGTGGAGAATTAAGTCTGAGCTATCTTAAGTCATTTGCGCGGGGGGGGGGGATAATAGTCAAGGTAAATAAATAAATAAAATGCACGACAATGGAAAGAAGAAAAAATACACTGATCAATTTCTTTCATGTAGATGTATAGGTAAATAGTCAGAGCTCTGATTCACATCCCCTTCCCAGTGTAGGTTTATTTTCATACAATTATTATGATGTAGTGTCTATTTCACTTTTGTTTCCTTGTAACATTAGGTTGGTTATTTTTGCGTGCTATCACAAGGACTTCGTAAATATTATTTTATGGTTTCATTTAATCTGTTTAATGGCTGAGGAAAGTTTACCAAGATCTCTGGGCAGTAAATGTGTTCCCATTTTCCCATTAGTTATTATGCTCTCCTTGACAGGCTTGCCTCGGCTTTCTAAATATTCTTTATAGAGAATGGGAAATAGCCAATATTCTCTGTGCCCTCCAGTTCTGAGCTATATTCTTTACCATGGGGCTGTTATAAATAAATTACAAACACAGTAAAATGGTTGCCATGCATTTCCTTTTTCCCTTTTCATTTATTACCCTTTACATTACCATAGAATATTGACTTCATTAACTGCTTTCCATTACTGTAACAAAGACCTAATATGATAAATTTATCACAATTTTTTTGACTTGGTCTTAGAAGTTTCAGTCCAAGACTGAATGATTTCATGGCTTTGGATGTGTGGTGGGGCGACAGCATGGCAGAAGCTCAGGGAGGGGCAAAGCCAGCTCCCACCTAGTGGAGAAGAGAAACATGAAAGGACCAGAGTCCTCCAATTGTTTTGATATTGTGATTCTTGAGGGCTGGAAGAAGCCTCACGAATTCTGCCCTCTGAAATTTTACCACCTCCCAGTAATATCATACTAAGGACTAAGCCTTTAACACATGGATCTTTCAAGGACTTTTAAGAAGCAAACTATGGCATTAATCCAGATAAAATTCCACTCATATCTTTGGTATGCTTCAAAAAATCTAGTCCAAGATCTCCTATGTTATATAGATAGATAGAAAGACAGATAGAGATAGATAGAGATAGAGATAGAGATAGAGATAGAGATAGAGATAGAGATAGAGATAGAGATAGAGATAGAGATAATCTGTAATCTCTCTTTTCTAACAATTCCTCATTACTTCTTTTGTCTTTCATCATATTTTTCATAATTTCTTTTATAAAGTCCACATCACTTTCAAATGATCAGTTAATGAATGAAAGGCCCTTTAACTTGGGGTTGTCTGCTGAGTTTCAGAGCTACTGTTGAGACTGTATTAATAAGAAGTGCAAGGTAGAGCTGGAGGTACTGATATGCACAGAATATCATTTCAGCTACTATGTGATATTGACACATACCTGGGAATATTAAACTTAGACACTTGACAGAGGTAAAGTCCCCTGCATTTCTCCACTATGGACTTTTTCCCTTTATGATTACTAAATTTTTGAGAAACACACTTAGCAAATATGGAAATATTCTACTCCCATTAAAACACTCACTTCTATATTTTAGTGTTCATTAGTGGATAGTGCCAAAACTATTTATTATTTTGATATATGTGGTAGTTTATTTTCTCCTCATTTCTGTACTTATTAATTTGAATTTTTGAAAAAAAAGTCACATCTCTCATTTCTTTTCCTTTCTTTGTGTTTTTGTGTATTTGGAACAGGGTCTCACTAAGCAGCTCAGATTTGTCGTGATCCTCTTATTTCTTCCTGCCCTGTGCTGGGATTACAAGCATGCACCACCATGCTCAGTCTTGGTGGCTGGTTGAGTAGCCCCAGCAGTAGACATCTCTCTTTTCTTAAAAATTTATTTGCATGAATAAGAATTTTGGATCCTCATTTTCATGTTTTGAGTATTTTCAGTACAAGATGCTCTAAGATTGTCTTTAATTTCCAATGCGTTAATCTCTGGTACCTTGTAATTAGATAAATAGTAAGTGAGTTTAAGGTCAGTGTGTAGGATGTCTTCTTCAGTGTGGAATAATCCTGCTTCTTATTCATTCCACTGGCTATAACTCACATAGTTATATGTATGCATTTGTTGTATATTATGTACTATATATACATATATACATATATACATATATATATAAATTATGAATCATTACTCTACATATGCATATTAAACTATATATTATGTATATATAGTATATATTGTATAAATTATGAATCATTACTATATATATGTATATTAAACTAATATATATGTGTACCCATTTCTATTTCAACTTCTATCCCTATGTGTATTGTGTGTGTTTAGCAGTTCCTCTCATCCCCTCCAGTTATGTTATATGAACCCTAGTTGATAGTTGAAACCCTAAACATATCACACTTTCCGTATACATTCATGCTTATAATAAATGGACAACGTGGAACCATGTTTTTCAATGAATACCTATAATAAGGCTTAATCTAACAATCACACAGTAACAAAGTGACAGCAGCAATTAAAATCTATAACACTCATAACATTATATCCAATGACGCTTTGTCGCTTGTCATGAATTTGTTCTGCTGTGCAATGCATCCAACAATCACACATTGTTCTGGCTGAAATAGCACCCAGTCATGAGGCAAGCTCTAGCTTTTACTCTGAATGTCAAACTGATGATGATGACTGGGACAAGTTGTTATATCAAAATTGGATGAGTATCAGCTTTGGCAAGTTCCTAAGCAGCCCAGGACTTAGGTATAACTATATAATCATGTAACTACTTACCATATGATTGCTTTTTAACTTACTAAGAACTTTTACATTTCTCCTTATGGGAGGCTTTTCATACCAACTCATTATATATCTAAATGGCCAACATCATAATTTATAGGTTCTGGGGACATCATTTAGTAAGATAAGCTTTACCTGTACACAAGCATCAGTTAGTTCCATACGCTAGATGACCACGTAACTGACACGTGGGTAGTGTGTGGAATGGACAGTGCACTGGACTGTCCGAAGAATCATGTCCCAGACATAGTGGGAGAGATTTAGTTTCTTTAACTCAGAAGGATACATGATTTGAAGCTCATGAAATGTCTGGCATTTACTCTTTACTATTTTCAGTCTTTAGCTGACCACAAGTTACTGAAACCAGTGAAGAAAGAACAACAGACTAGAGGTGAGGGATTGCTGTCTGGGTATTTTATAGAGTTTAGATTGACAACTTTACCTTCAGCCTCACGCCTTAGAAGTTGTTTTACCTTCCATATTTTCCTTCTTTGTAAATTCTTCAATACTGAGAAATCTGGTTTTTACTACTTACAATATATATATATATACTCTTATTTTGCAACTTCAGTACACTGAAATAATGTGGTTTCAGAATCTCTGTGTAAACTAAATGCACCAAGGCACGAGGTTTGTGTTCAGTTTGTTATATCATTAACATCTTGATATCTACCCCAATTCAGATTTGTGTACTGAATGTTACATCTTCTGTGAGACTCTCTACCAAATCTATCACTATTTAAAACAAAACAAAACAAAACAAAACAAACAAACAAACAAAAAAAACAATGACTGCTCTGCCTGGGTCTCCACCAGAGTTGACCACTTTTCCTTAGGGCTCTTGTAGTTTCAGAGCTAGAAAGAGAAGCAAGTCACAGCCTTTATTTTCAAGGGACCTCAAAACTAAGAAATTGTGTCTATCTGCTTGTGATACTTTATCATGCTTCACTTTTTTATTTAATTACTGAGAATGACTCAGTTTTGCTTTCTTCCTTCTCTCTCTGTTTCTCTCTTCTCTCTCTCTCTCTTTTCTTCTTTATTTCTTTGGTACAGTATCTCACGGTGCAGGTCAGACTCGTAGTGATCCTCTTGTCTCAGCTCCTTAGGGCTGGAATTACAAGTGTGGCCCAGCACGCCTGATTTCAGTGGTGGCATGTCTCACCAGGGTTTCCTGGGCTAGCACAGGATGTGGTACTGGGAACTGAACCCAGGTCCTTGCATTTGCCAGGCAGGTGCTTAGAGAGCTGAGCTATCTCTCCAGAACTAATTTTTCCTTTGAAGTGTTCATTTCATCCATCATTTCAAGAATTAAAAACGAAAAAAAAAGTATTTCTTAACATTTTTCAAAGTACATATCACCTTTCTAATAATTATCAATACTCTTTTTCATATCTCGTAATGAATCTACCTAAGGCATTGCCATGCACTGCCACTTTTCAAATAACATACTCGGACCTATATTTTTTCCCTGAATTTTTAGAATGTTTTCATATTTAAGCTTGTCTATTCTTGTGATTTTAATTTTCTTAACGTTGTAAGATACAAATTTATAACCAAATTCAGTAATGTTTCCCTAACTGCAATTCATATAAAATGCAACCTTTCTTATGCATTTGGTATTTGGGTCTGCAGTGTTTTCAGGGACTCACTATGTAGATCGGACTCATAGTGATCCTTCTGTCTTCAGCTTCCCAAGCACTGAGATTATAGGTGTGTGCCACCACTCCCACACATAAAATGCAGCTTTCTACGTTTCAGATTTTATTAAAAGTTTTAAATTATCCATTATTTTTAATATATTGTAGAATTTTAATACATCATAATATTTATAATCATTATTTATTTTATAGCTATTATAATTATACAATAAATATATAATGTATAATCATATGATACATGATTATTATAGTTAATACATTATGATTTTACTATATTTAGTACATTATAATTCATAAAGTTTTATTATT
>PVKA01037593.1:0-20879 GCA_004027165.1 Ctenomys sociabilis | reverse complement strand
TTGTGTGATGGAAAAATTTGATCTCTACATGCCAAAACCTAAAACTAGACCAGGGCTCAACTAAAGTCAAAATGGATTAAAGATCTAAGCATTAAAACAGGAACTCTACTGAAAGACAAAGTAGGTGGAAATCTTGAAGGGATAGAAGTAGGCAAAAATTTCATGAACAAAAATCAAACTGAATGGGAAATATGTAAAATAATTAACAACTCGGAAACCTATTATTGAGAAGTTTCTGCACATCAAAATAAATTACCCACAAACTTGGAAACAATCTTAATAATCACTCAGACAAAAGTCTTCTATTTAGAATATATAAAGAGCTAAAAAGCATTAGGGCTCCAATATTTAAAGACTCAATCTAAAAATGGGCATTTAAGAGGAATACACAGTTCTCAGAAGAAGAAATACAAGAGACAATTTAAAAAAAAAGCTCCACACTAGCCACCTAGAAATGCAAATTAAAACAACACTGAAATACAATTTCAACCCAGAAAGAAGGGATATTACAAGCAAATCAACAACAAATGTTGGAGATGCTATGGGGAAAAAGGAACCCTGCTCCACTGCTGGTGGGAATGTAGATTGGTACAGCCATTATGGAAATCAGCGTGGAGACTGCTCAAAAAACTAGGACTGGAAATCCCATTCAATCCATCTATTCCCCTTCTGGGAATTTTCCCAAAAGAACTGAAAACATCGTATCATAGTGATATATGTGTGCCCATGTTCATAGCAGCATAATTTCTGATATCCAAATCTTGGAGAAAACAAAAAATTCACAACACCTGAGGAATGGATGAAAAAGATGTAGTATTTTTATATAGTGGAGGATTACTCAGATAGAAAGAAAAATAAACTCAAAGTTTTCATACCTAAGTGGATGCAAATTGAGGCTATGCTTGTAAGTGAAATAAAAAAAGAGACATATGTAAATATCATATTGTCTTCCTAGAGTAAGAACTCAAAAGAAGAAATAAAAATTATTAGCATTTAAACATTTTATTCTTATTTTTAAAGATAATATTTTTAAGACACTTCAAATTATTTTAATCATGTTATAGACAAACTTATCTTTAGCATACTGAATTTTTTACCATAAAATAGGTATTTGGTTATCAAGAGTTTATAATGTATCAATTGATGTGAGCAGATGTTGCTCTACTTTATCCTTAATATAGTGTACTACACTAACTGGTTTCTTATGTCATCTCACTCTTGCATTCCTATGGTCATTCCCACCTTCTTGATAATGGTACAGTAAGTTCAATGTTCGGCTTAATTTTCTTTGCTAATATTTTACTGAGAACTTTCACATCTATATTCATCAAGAGTAATGTTTTGTGGTATTGTTTGGAAATATATTTGTCTTGCTCTGATATGGGTAGTGCTTGCCTCAAGAATAGTTAGGAAATATTGCTTCTCATTTTGTAGAAGGCTTTAGGAAAGATTGTTAATAGTCTCTTAAATTTCTACTAAGATACATCAATTAACTCATCTTGTTCTACACATTAATTATTGAAACTCTTAGATTATTGATTAATTTATTTAATAGAAACAAGTTATTTCTTCAAGTGCCCTGCTTGTTCACAAATCAATTTCGGTATCCACGTGTTTTTAGGAAGTTTTCTATTCCATCAAGGTTAATGTTTTGGCTTGCATCTGCACATAACATTAACTTAAAAACTGCATAAATATTATATATGCTACATCAGTTTTAAAAAAGGATTCAAATGATCTTATATAATATCCCTGAATAAAGAAAAGTATTTATCAGACAGATAATATCAAGTTATCTTGTACTGTTATTAGGTTTGTTTGGTAATTTATGGAAAGTCTTAATTGTTTCACTTATAAGAAATTTCATCTATTACTTACACATCTACATATGGTGCTTTTTGTGTTTTAAATTTTACTTCAAAGAAATAACTTGGTTATATTGCAATCCTTCCTAAGATTTCTCTTGGTCCATTTCAATTTTGCTGTAATTACTTCCACATGTAAAGATTTAAAGATACATTGCTTGAAAGTGGGGAGATGACAAAAATTATTCTGTGTAAAGATAAATACAAGATTTGCTATATTTGACAAAGAAAAATATAAATCTTGAGTTAAACTTTTTTTAATAAATATTAAGTATATTGTGCAATTTTAGGAAGAATAAGGTGTATCAGTTAGAAATATTTGCATACTAAATGTCAGATTAACTCAGTTCTAAAGCAAACTTGCTTTGGATCTGAATATGGACAGTTTATAAAGTAGTAAAATTAGATTGTAAAGATTACATTCCCAACTATGACTAGAATGTTTGGAAAGAAAAAATTTGACAGTAGACTTATGCAACTGAATAAGTTAAAATGACCTGACACACATATATAATAGAAAATTCCAACCAAAAATAGCAGAAGACAAGTTCTTCAACAGAAACAGCATGTTCTTGAGGTTACATCACATGTACTTCCACCACACAAGCCATGACAAGCTTAGGAATGAAATTGCATCATTTTTTTTAAACTAATGTGCTATGGGACTGGAAACTAATAACAAAAGTTAAAGTTAGATTATTTAAAAATATGTGGAAATTAAACAGCATATTTATGGTAAAAATATTTTCATTTACCGAAGCATTTACCAAAATGTAAGATGGAAATCTCATGGGACACATCAAACTCAGCCTTAAGGCAAAGACTTATAAAGAGAAATTTATACATGGAAATGAACAGAATTTCAAATATCATTATGATTTCGAAGTAAAACATCCCTCCAAACGATTATGTGCTGTAGGATCACTTCCCTGTGCAGCTGAGTTTAAAGTGATTGGATCATTAGGACTCTCACCTCATCCATGAACAAGTTTATTGGAGAACTCATAATTGAATGGAATATTAGAAGGTACTAGAATATGTAGAAGGCAGGACCCAATTGTAAAAAGGTCACTGATGGAGTGTCCTGATTTTTATATGTTGCCAACCCTGTCTCTCAATCACTCTGTTCCTCTTGTCTCAATAAGGTGAGATATGCTTTTGTGGCACCAACAACTGCCATGATTTTGTGCTCCCCTCTAGGTCCAAAAGCAGTAGAGATAACTGATCATGCACTAAATACCCTGAAGCCTTAAGGCAAAATCAATCTTTACACTTTGGGTTGATGTTTTCAGATGTTTGTCACAAAGTCAGAAGACAAATACATAAAAATATTCCAGTTAATAGTTTACCCTCAGTAACTGTACAAAAAAGAACAGACAAGGCCCAAAGTTATCTTTAAGGAAGGTCGTGTTAAAAACTAGAGGAAAAAAATTAAAGTGAACTGGAACAAAATAGAAATTTTCAATTGATTGTGCTTTGCTAAAGCTAAGAATAAGACCCAAATAAATAAAATTAGAGATGAAAGAGACAACACAGGCTTGAAAGAAAAAAATATATTATCATAAGAGACTACTTTGAAAAGATACTCACTGACAAATGTGAGTAATCTGAAAAAGAAGAATAAATATTTATAATTATGTATAACTACACTAGTCATTTTTTGAAAACGTAGAAAAATTGTGCAAACTTATATTGAGTTAAGAGATTGATTCATATTCAGAAATCTCCCAGAGAAGAAAATTCCAAGGGCTGGGGAAATAGCTTGGTGGTCTAAGCACCTGCCTGGCAAGGGTGAGGCCACTGGTTTGATCTTGGATACTGTACACCATGTCTACTCTACAACCCTCGGTGTGCTGAGCTGACCACAGAAACTAGGCTTAGTGCCACATGCTTGTAATACCAGGGCTGGGTAGGTTTGATAAAGGAGGATTACTATGAGTCCAAGCTGCAGAGTAAGACCCCATACCAAATAAAAGTGAAGAAATGAGAAGGGAAGGGAAGGGAAGGGAAGGGAAGGAAAGAGAAGGGAAGGCAACAGAGAGGAGGGGAAGGGAGGGGAGAGGAGAGGAGAGGGGAGGGAAGAGGAGGGGAGAGGAGGGGAGGGAAGGAGAGGACAGGAGAAGAGAAGAGAAGAGAAGAGAAGAGAAGAGAAGAGAAGAGAAGAGAAGAGAAGAGAAGAGAAGAGAAGAGAAGAGAAGAGAAGAGAAGAGAAGTGAAGAGAATTCTAAGACTAGATGGTGGCCATATTGGATATTTCTGTCAACTGCTTAAAGAGCAACAACAAAATATATAAAAAACTCTTTCAAAATAAGAAAGATATGAAACACTTGTAAATTTATTTTATGTAACCCAAATTACCTTCACATGAAACAGAAATAATATAATTCAAGTAAAGAAAAGTAAGGAAAAGTTTTCTAATACAACAGTGCAAAAATCTTCAAATAATACCAGCAATAGAAACTACTGTATTTAAAGGATCAGTACTATTGTATTTAAAAGGATCCTTATTATGATCAATTTTAATTTGTCCCTGGAATGAAAGGATGGTTCAATCTATGAAAATGAATAACCAGTCTATGTTAATTCTTTGTTAATTGAATGAAGGGTTTAAAAATATCGCTTAATCATCCCTATGTAAGCAGTAAAGACTTTTGACAGAATACAATATATTTTCATCACAAAAGCAGTTAATAAGCCAATTATAGAAAACATTCTCTCAACATAATAAAGGCTAAATGTCACAAACTTGTAACTAAAATTACTCTCAATCATGATAAAATGCAACTTTTCCACTAAATGGGCACCTGAAAATTTATTTTTTGTAACTCTAATTACCTTGACATAAAACAGAGATAATATAATTCAAGTAAAGAAAAGTAAAATATACAGTGGCGGCTGCCAATTGATGGAGGACATAGATACAGTGAATTGCTGTTAAAAGTGTGTAAAATTCCACTAATATGGAATGAATAACATCTAGATATATGCTTTAAAACAAATGTCTCCAGTTAAATATAGTGTCCTACTTTGATAAGATGGTACATCTTATGTTAGGTATCCTTACCATCAAAAAACTAAACAACACATTCCAGGAGGTGGTGCATATGATTATTTCTGTGATTGTAGGTATAGTATCATGGGGCTCTATTATCAGACTAAGTACATTAACTATATGAAATTATTTTATATCAATATTACGTCAATAGAGTAAGAATAATGCCAACATTGAAGTACCTTTACAGAAACTGAAATTGTACAAGTCATGTGGTAGGGAAGCATATTGAATAAATAAATATGGAGTTTGGAGAGATTTGTGTGTGTGTGTTTTCATGCATGTGTGTGTGTGTGTATATATATCGATGCATACCTATATCTCTAATTGAATATTTTATGTTTCTCTCCTAAAACAAAAATCTCTCCATGTAGACTGCTACTGGTGGCTTGAATCTTTTTTTGTCATTTTCTAAGTACTTAATGTTTAATAATTTTCTCAAAATCTGACCTTATATGATATAATTTATGAATGATTTGTGTTTTTGAGGATGAAATCTTATATGAATTCAAAAGTGCTTTAAATATCATTTGGGTTAAAATATAATTGATGTCTAAAAATGAGTCTGAATGTAATTTTGTAGCAGGATATTTTTATTTTAATTTTTAAGCTAAAAGTTCATCTGGGGAATACTATTCTATGTTTCTATGAGATATGAGGTATTATCAGAGCATATGGCAAACATGTAAATTAAAAATATAAATATTACAGTAAAAGGCACATTGCCATTTATTCCGTCAAAATATTGCCCCTTCTACCCAACACAATTATCCTGTTGTTCTTCTAGCTTTCTATGGCAGTTCTGAAAGTGCTGCTGGTGACATTTTTCATTGTCTCACTGATGTCATGAGTCAATTCAAAAAGCTTATGGCAATTTCTGCCACATAAAGACATGGTGTGTCCTCGTCCACTGACATGGTGCAATTCTTTCAGGCTTTTCTGCAATGTCCAAATGACAATGGAAGGCAATCATTTTGAATTGATTTAGGACACTGTAGAAGTCACAACTGTGCCACAGAATAACAAGACTTCCACAACTGCTTCAGACAGTTGCAAGAGGGACAGGATAAGTGTGTTTGAATTGCAGGGCGGTATCTTCTTTCTATTGCTGAACAATATTTTTTGTGCTAATATAACCACTTTGCTGTGTACACTCAATTATTGATGAACACTTAGGGTGTTTCCACATCTTAGCTCTTGTGAGTAGTTCTTCAATTAACTTGAAGGTACAGATACTTCTTTGACAAACTGATATTGCTTTCTTTTGTTCTAAAACCAGTATCGTATTGTATTGTATTTTATTGTATTTTATTGTATTGTATTGTATTGTATTGTATTGTATTGTATTGTATTGTATTGTATTGTATTGTATTGTATTGCAATCTTATGTTTAATTTTTGGAGAAATTTCTACAATGTAATAATTTTCTTTGCAACCAACAAGATGTAGGTTTTCCTGTATTTTCAAATCTTACTGATCCTCAAGCAAGGTAATTTTTAACCATGCAAATTACCTGGGAGATCTGTAGTTGAACTCCCTCATGACTTCATATATACCAACAGTTTTCTAATGTCCATAGATCTCAGTATCCTTGTTTTCCAAACTGTGTCTTCTAGACTTTATCGCTTTTTCCTGTTCTCCATTTATCTCTCTGTTCCCAGTATAAGTCTCTAACATATAAAGAATAGGCATACTGCAGCAGAGAATCTTCATTTACTTACAACTGTTTTTCTTGGACTTTCTTTCCCCGTCTAACTGGGTTAGTCCTTTCAGATGTCTAACTTAACCATATGCCCCTTTTTCAGGGAGATCCATTTTGAACTTCTCACTTTTATTTTTCTACACCACTTAGCAATTGCTATGCTACCTTTAGCCATGTGTTATAACTCATGCTAGTTTTTTTTTTACTTCCCAATAGAATGTTAACCACATATGGTAGAAATCTCCATATGTTTTGATCATAGGTATGTACATAGAACATTGAATTATGATTTTAATATTGTGGTCACTCTAGAGATACTTTATGCATAACTAAATGGAAAAGATGAGAGGATATCTCTTGCAGAGAATGGTGCAGGAATGGACACAAGTGGAAATAAACTGACATTAAGAAGACTTAGAATGGGATCATGGAATCTTGAAAGACTTAAGGAAGGAAGTAGGAAGATTTCAATATGAGAGCAAGGACTCTGTTATCCCAGATATGTGCTAACTTACCTGGGATTTAAACACTTAGATGGAAATGGCATTTACTGAGAGATGGGATTTAAAGCATATAAGAGGTCCAGCAAACCAATGATATCAGCACTAGGGGAAGTATTTAGGTGAGCAAGCCCTTAGCAGATATCCATACATAGGTGTGTAGAAGGAGGGTTTTGTGTGAAATTTAATATCATGGTGACAACTATCAAGGAACGTATCTTGGAATTTTCTAATCAAATTCTAGAAATTGAAGCATGTGGAAGAGAAAAAATTCTACAATGAGTGGTATGGCAGTAGGTAAAAATTTGCTGAAGAACAAAAAATACAAGTCTAGGATATAGTCATAAGTAACATAAACATTTGAGGAGCAATACAAGAAAGGGACAAATTGTCACAAAGAAAAAGTGATATCTCAAACAAACCCTCAGCATACTAATGGTTCAGTAATGACAGTATTTGAAGAAGTGCAATTAGTCAAATATGACAAACATATCAATGAATTTAATTTTTTAATGCAATTGGTACAGGTTGTCATTACGCAGTTAGACTCACGATGATCCTATCTTCCACCTCCCCAGTGCTGGGATTACACACGAGCACCACCAAGCCCAGACTTGGTAGCCGGCTCAGGTCAAGTGGGGGCAGGTTCAGTGTGGCATGTTGTGCCAGGGATTGAATCCAGGTTCCTGCACTTGCTTAGTCTGCTGAGCTATCTTGCCAGCCCTATATCAAGTAATTTAAAATCTGAAAAAGTTCCCAGTGATTTTAGCAATAAGGGAAGATAGTTACAATGTCTAAAAATCAATTGAATAAAGTCCTGGAGGCATTTTATATATGAAACATGAGCCTTGCTCCATAAAGGAGGGGAGAGAAAAAGTGGCGAGTTAAAGACAATGAGAACTTAAAGGGATTTTACTTATAAGAGAGATAGTTTATAATATTAAATGAGTAAGAAAAGGAGGAGATAGAAGGATCACTGCAAGATAGAGAAGAATAATCATAAAAGTGGCACAATGCATCCTAGATTCTGGGACACACAGACATGGATGAATGTCACACAGAACATGGTGATTGCCTCAGGTCCAGAAAGAAAAGTGCACACTAGGAAGATTATTTTGAAGGTGTGCTGTCTGATAGGTGAAGGACTTCCTGCTTGGTACTACAATTTGCCTCTATATACTCAAGTGATAATGTCATGCAAAATTGAAATGAAGCAATGATAAAATTTGGGAAAAAATCTTGGATGAGTGGGAGCGTTTTGAGGCTTACTGAACAGTTCATAGCCCTGGTGACTTAGCTCCTGTCATCATTCTGTTGCTTCTAAACTCAACTATGTCAGCCCATCTGCAGAGGTATGAGTACGCAGTCCTTATTATGCCAAGGCTCTTTCATGCTCCAGGTTTTGGCCACCCTTTAGCCCCCTTGATCTAATTTAGAGATCAGTCTACATAAAGATAGTTGACATCAAATGTCTATTTTCATTAAAGAACTTATTTTTATTTATTTCATATTCTTTCAATAGATAAATGTCCATTTATTTGACCATTCAATATTTGTGCCTTTCACATAATCACATTTTAAGCAGAAGCCCTTGTTTTGTTTTCCCATCCTAGTACATAGGCCTAACACAGTGGTTGACATTATGCAGGTGAGCGTTTGCTGATTAACTGAATAAGTTGGGTTATATTGGAACCAGCCAAGAAAAGAAGCTGCCTGTGAATGATGTAATCATGCAAAGAATAGAAACAGAGGAATTCAGAACATAATCATAGATTTATAAAATAGAAGCTAAACAAAGTAAAGTTAATCTATGTAAATAAATATGAAGAGTAAAATTTGCAAACTGATATTATGCAAATTGAAAACAAATTCAAGACCTGATTTTTGCGTTAACCAAGTAGATGCATTGCTGAACTCTTGGATCCACCAGGAGACAGTGATGGGACAGGGAATAAAGGGATATAACTGCAGATGTAGTCAGGACTTGAGTGCATTGAGCAGATAAAATGTGAAATTATACAGTTATTTAAAGTCCCAATAAATTATTATTTTTTTTCATATTAAAAAGCATGAATTGCAAAAGTTGTCTCAACTACAGGTAGAAAATCTGAACAGACAAATAATTAGGAAAGGAGCATTAACCATTTTCAAAGAATTTCCTTTTAAACATTCTCTAAGGTATTCCCAGGCAGAGCAAAGAAACAATACAATTGATTTTTGTATTTGTCTCTTTTCCAGTTGATCTTTGACATGAAGAATTGAATATAAAAAATGGTGAGAATCCTGCACCAATAACATTTCTTTAATCTTATTAAAACAGGTTGCTATAAGCACACTGAAGAGGGAGTATGGATATATAAATGACCCATTGGGAAACACCCAAGAAAAAAAGGAGTGTGGTTGCTTTAGATACAGGCCTTTCAGAGAGTCATAACATTCTGAGTGACCCAGGGGAGACTGATGGCTTCGTGGGCCAGTGAATACTTAGAACCATGAATTATGCTAGGGCTAGGTTTGTGGGAATTCAGGGTAGAACTTCCACACCTCCAGCTGGAGTGGGTGGTCCTGTCCTACCTGCCTTCCAGAAAAGCTACATTCTCTATTGTTTGATCATCAGTCTGGTTATTCCAAGGAAATAGTAAAGGAATTCTAATGAATTCCAATTCCTGGCTATTTCTAGTTTTCTGATTTAATCATACACACACACAGACACACACACACACACACACACACACACACACACACACACACACACACACCTGGAAAGAAGAGCCTTAGATCTGAGTTCCAACTGGCCTGATTTCCCACTACTAAGTTCAGATCAATGCTTTTTGCAGATGTCACAAAATTTTGGATCAATGTTCAAAACTGGAAATGATTTTACTGTGAGTTTTCTTCCTTTAAAATTTTATGATGTCCAGGTATGAGACTCTTATCTATGAGAACTTTCAGTTATTAGTATATGAGTCTTAATGAAAAGTATCTTAATGCAGAAACAGATGATGTCGTTGTTATATAGTTTACAAGATCATGGAAAATTTTGGTTCTAGTATTAAATCTGGGAGGAAGGCAAATAAAATCATATGTACAATCATCAAGATTCTTTATTTGTCTTTCACCTTTACACATCATGTGTTTTGTTCAATTGTTGTGTTTGCACTCTATAGTATGCATTTTCTTTTCTATAGACCAACATATGTTTTGAGCCCACCGAATGAAAATACTCTTATTTTTATTTTACTTAAATGTTATAACTGCATCCAGAATTATCCATAATTAGACATTCACACCTTGCTCTTGGAAAGAGAGCGGGCATCCTCCTTACTGGTCGTTTTTAGCCAAGTGCTAATTCTCACACCAGAAACGATTGGACAGAGGTGAAGTCACGCTATTCCCAATAGCAGAATGAGATGCCCTTTAGAAATGAAAACTTGCACTGCTGTAAGAGAGGAAATTGTGTGTGAACAGAGGAAATAAACATTCCTAACAAACATAGTCTTATTACTGACCTAATGGAACCGCTCTCAAAACAAAGCATTAATGTCACTGTACATTAGCCAGATAATGTATATATATATAATTTCTTATATATATATGAGTATATATATACTTAAGTATATATATATATATATATATATATATATATATATATATATAAGAAAATCTATGAGAACAATTTTATTCTTCCAAATAGATGTTCTGAAAAATGAGATAAGGTAAATACAGTAAAATTTCTAAAATTTCTAATTGGGCAGAATGTAAATATCCTTGGAAGACACTGTAAATTTGTGGATTTTTATCATGAGCCTGCATGCACCTCTTCTGTTTCAAAGTTCTAAAAGGAGAGAATACTCACACTGAGTTAGGAGGATATGCACCCCATGAGGCACAACCTCTCTGTGATCACCTGAAAAAGTAGCAGAGTCAGGTTCACTCTGCAGTGAACCTGACAAGAGACATCTGTGGTGTTCTCAGCGAGGCGGTTGGTCTTCTAAAAGAGAAAGACACACTCAGTCCAGATGGCACTTGGGCAAAGAAAGAAGCCCAAAAGATCTGTCCTCTTACCTGAAGTTCCAGAAATAATAAATTGCATGATAGTTTCCAGATTTGTCAAAGTTCCAATGATTTTATTTTCTCAGCTGCCATCAATTGTAGGATCATAAAGACATATATAGCTTTAGAAAAGAGAAACTACATTTTTTTTCGATGCTAGTCTATTGCACAATGTAAAATCAGACAAAAATAACCGTTTTAATACTAATCAGGGAAAATTCAAAGAAATGTTTAAGAATAAAGTGCAAAATTAATTTAGGAAATGTTATATGGAATTCAAAATATTTTTACATTTATTTCAAATAAAAACTATGTTAAACTAATGAAAAACTTCGATTTTACTACTTTGGGAATAGGTTTAGGAGTCAAGAATAGGAAAGCAGAAAAGCATAAGAATAAAAGTTTTATGGGATTCTAAGAAATGAATAAAACATTTAAATTTAAATTAAGATGAAAATATTTGCCTTAATTATATAGGTTATAAAAATTTTACCAAGGATAATCAAGGAAAACTCAAACATTTCAAGGGACAAAATGAATATAATTGCTACAGAAGGCATTAAAATATGGGCAGATTAAAATTTATGCTAATAAATTTGAAAATCTGAAGGAAATGAATAATTTTCAGCAAGATATTTATTATGTAAATTGGCACAGGAAGCTGGAAATACTGAATAGATGAATGAAGAGACAATTTAATATTGTTAAATTTTATATCAACATTTGTGTGCTTTAGGTAGTAATTTATAAGTAGGTACTTTCAAAATGTCAATTTATGAATTATCTATAGACTGCAGCAGTTCTTTTCAATCCTAACAAAATTAAGGAAGGGACCAAGTAGGTATATTTTTGATGCTACATCAATAAGTACATCATGAATGATCAGAAAAACCTTAAAAAGGAAAGTTTCATTTCTACCTATAATTTTAAATACATTTTAAATAAAAACAAACAAAATGCATTTGGTAATACATTTTCTCATAAAGGCTGATGACATACCTTACCAGGAAACCAAGAAATAAAATTATATTTAGTAGTACACATGAGTTAACTTAGTGCATCATTTAATTTGGTCAAATTAGGGGGAAAATCAATCATTTAGAAAGATGCTTAAATTACTCATCATAACATTACATATCCATTCCTTAATCTATACTAATGATGCAAAACAATTTATAGTTTTAAAAATGACATTTTTATCTGTAAGCAATGTAAATCAAATAAGATTTTTATTTGTAGTGCAATTGGAAGAAAGACAATTCCAGGAGTTCTGAATTTCAAAGCTTAAGTTAAATAAATGAGAATCAAAATCCTAAACCACACATAAATGTTAGAAAACCTGGGTGTTACTACATCTATGTCCTTGAGCAACTGTAAATCTTCCAGTAAATTCAGTGTAGCCTTATCTGTTGCCTGGCATTACTATGAGATTTTCTGTAAGTTTACATGACTAGGTCTTTGTATTTTAAAGTGTGCACATTTGGTGGAAAGACATTTATACTGCTTTATTAGTGATTGTAAGGACAGAAGTTTCAGTTCCCTATGGATTTTAAATCACTATTGGATGCAAAGTTGTCCTGTCCCTGGACACCATCTGCTACCTCTGCAGCATAGAAGAGAAGTTCAATTTATCTCATGGATGTTGGAGGATTCAGCCCATGAGATGATGGCTTAGAGGCAGGGATGGGATGGTGGAAGGGCCCTGAAGAGGAAGCAGAGTGAAAAGGGAGGAGTCTGGAACAAGAAACACCCTTCCAGGTCACCCCGGAGTGACCCAGTTTTCATCTTCTCCCTCCAACTCACAGCACATTTAGCTACAGTACTTATCAATGAATGAATTCACTGGAGATTAGAGCATCCCCACATATGAGAGTTTTTCAGGATATTTTAGATCTGAGCCATGACAACTATTATTTTTATGACAATCCAGGTTTTTTGATTCTTATTCTTTATTAAGAGCTAATAAACCAGATTGGGTTCATTAACTTAGTGATAATTTATCTAGAATATCAATATTTCAAAGAAGTCCAGTGACTAGGAGAGAAAGCAGTCACTATCATGTCATTTTTGAATTGTGAAACGATATGGGAAGAAAATGATGTACTAGAAAGGGTAGTATCTAAGCATGCTCATAACCCCAAGCTTTGCAATGAACTTTGCTACATTTTTTCCGCTGTATAACATGGAACCACATATAATTATTTTTATTAAAAAATAGACTATTCAACATGTGCCATCCCCCTCATTTTTAACCAGGTATTTCAGAAAAGAGGAATTATAATAAACATAAAGAGACACTGCACCTCAAAACCAAGAGTGAGTTTTCAATTAACTACTCTATGGTTGTATTAGTGCTGGTCAGAGAAGTCATTCACCAAGTTAGTTGTACAACTATCACACTTTATTAATATTTTTAGTTCAGACTTATCTTAGTTCTATTCTATCTTTCCAGCTCTATGAGCATAGAAGTTATAAAATGATTGCAATATGTACATTATTTTAGTGATGTTTTATCCTGAGTTGACTAGCAATAAGAAAACAAGTTCCTAGGAAGGAAATCCTGTCTTTTATTGTTTTCCTTACCCTAGGACAGTGGTGGCATGTGTGGCTCAGTTAGTTGATGTCACTGAAAGCTCTAAAAGATTTGCCAGCACTGTCCCAGACCATAGCACAATAGTAAAACAATATTTTAAAACTTAACATCTTTCATGGGCAAAACATGTTCACTGGAAGAAAGAGAGCCTCTTTAATAAATGGTGCTGGAAAAACTGGCTTTCCACAGGCTGAAAGTTAAAAATAGACTTATGCCTGTCACCATGAACAATACTACAGACAAAATAGATGAAGGATTTAAATATTAAAACTTAAACTCTAAATCTTGTGAAAGACAAAGTAGGGAGAATCCTTAAGGACATAAGGTTACATAAAGAATTCACAAACAAATAACAAACCATACAGGAAATACTTGAAGGAATCAACCATTGGTATTTGACACTTTTGGAGTTTCTGATTGTCAAAAGAAATCACCAATAGAGTAAAAAGAAAACCTACAAATTGGGAATCAATTATAGCAGACTGCTTCTTAGACAAAGGACTAATATGTAGAACATATAAAGAATTAAAAATAATCAAGCCTCCAAAATTCAAAGACCCAACTCAAAAACGGGCATCTGAAAGAAATATACACTTCACAAATAAAGAGATACAAATGGCAAAGAAATATATAAAAAAAATGTTTAACATCATTGGTCACTGAAGAATAAATAGTGATGAGACAGTTTCGAGACAAATTAACAGGGCAGATATGATAAATTAATACATTGCAAACTGTTTTTGTAATGTTTTGGTATTGTACAAGGTGCATACATGATATTATACTTACAGACATTATTATTGCAGATGTCTCTAATCAGTGAATTAAGAGAGGGAAGCTGTATACTTTTATTTTTTCACAGATTCAATAATTAGTACTTTCTACCTTGTTATCTTCCGAGTGGTTGTCCAAAGTACCAGAAGCGAA
Organism: Ctenomys sociabilis; assembly: GCA_004027165.1. NCBI lineage: Eukaryota > Metazoa > Chordata > Mammalia > Rodentia > Ctenomyidae > Ctenomys > Ctenomys sociabilis. The sequence goes on along the minus strand of PVKA01037593.1, from coordinate 6,187 downwards.
CATAATATCTTGTCCAAACACTATTAGTGCAAATCTTGCTTCTCATAAAATTATGCAGAAGCACTGCATATTTATCCTAACTGTACTGTTTATACACACACATCATGGTTCTTCCTTTGAATCCCCCTTTTTTTGTCTACATCTCTCAAAGATGGGCACTCCATTGTCATTAAATGAATTTAGGTGCCTGAACTTGAGAACACAATCCAACACAGTCCAGCAGTTCACAATAATAGTAAGTTATCTGAAGAAGTTGTTGAATATAGCCATTTATAGCTCAACTTATTATTATGGCCCCACGTTATATACCTCATTTTTATACTTTTCTACTGGATGGTTAAGACAGAAGTAGAGCAAGATCCATATACCAAAAAATGTAGCTTTTGTTTCTGATGAGGTCAGTGAAGTCCCCTCAGGGTTTATTTTGTAATCCTGTACCTTACTCTGTAGATTCTTTCCCTGTGTCAACCATGTGGATGAGTCATGGCCAATGCTTGACCATTTTAATCTCTGTGAGAGCCTGAGAGAAAGTTTTCTCTCCATGTGACTCTCCCCAAGCACACCATAGATCATCAGTCTCTTCCTCTGTGGCTCCATAATCTCCTTGATCAGAAAATTTGGGGCACAACTGAGTTTCATGATGTTATAGTATGGATTCTCCTCTGTCCTGAGTCTTCACTGATCTTGAAAGGCTAGGACCAAAATGTTGGCTGGCTTTGTGGCTCTTCTCTTTCTCCAGTTTTGATCTGTGACCTTAGTGGGACCACATATCATTCATTGTGAACTGTGTGTTAGGCAGGAGAACATTGAAGACTTAAAATTCAGATGAGGAAAGATAAAATGGGACATAAGTGACTACTTAGATAGAGACCAGCTTGTAAAACCACAATGCAGAAACTGGACCACTGCTTTGGAAAGAAAAAGATAATGCTTATTTTTTAATTCTTATTATTTTCTTTTTAATTTCTTATAACAGTTTGTTATTGTACTTTTTTTCTTTAAATCAATCTTGCACAGTTATGTCTGGTAACCTGTACAACTAATTTGAAGACAACATCATGCAATACAGCAACCATTGTTAAATTCAGTGTTTAGTGAAGATTTATTTTGTTTCTATTGCTGTTCTTTTATCATTATGTTGTATTCTTTAAAAATAAATATGAATAAATAAGAAACTAGACCAGAGACTTTTGAGCTGCAGTCTTCCTCTGACCAGCAATTGAAACATATGTACTGGTGGATACCACAACACAGTGTTGCTCTTGGGACTCAGTGCTATAGATGATGGGGACATACAATGTTCCTTAGCATGCTGGAGTGGGACTGCCTCATTATATGTTCCTTGAAACCACTGCAACTTCTTTACAAAACCTTTAAAGTATAATCTTTTAAATTTTTCCCAATTGTTTCAATCCGAAGTTACAGTAGTGCAGGTTGGGGCCTGAATTTTAATCTGGACAGTGACCTTCTAGAAGAGGAGCCAAAGATCAGAGTGATGGTTGGACATAACAAGGATTACCCAGTAGTGAAGGGAAAATTGTCTTCCAGAGATTTTGAGAGAGCTCTGATTTGGTAATTAATCTTACTGTACTGAAGAAATGGGACAGAATATAGTTCTGTTGGTTTAAGGCTCTGGTTTGTGAAAATTCATGAGAGTTATCCCTAGGCAATAGACAGACCCAGGACCCAATCAGATTGTAGGACTTGAATGTCACTATTGGGTTTCACAAGCATTGTTTCTATGACCCAGTGTTTGGAGGGTATCACCCTGCATGGGACACTGACTGTACACCAACCATGATTAGTTTCTCTCTAGAAACAGCAATTACACAGTTCTTAGTGCCCAGGAAGTCTCCTTTAATGTGTAAATATTTTCCTACAAAATGTGGATGTTCCAAGAGGCACTCAGGGAACAGTTCATCTTAAAAGTGAAATTCCTTAACGCAGGATTCTGGGACAGTCTTAATAGTCTTCCCCGTGTATGAACAAGGTTACTTTTTCAGAAACTTGAAAACAAAATCATTAGACTTGAACCTTAAAATGGGTGATGGATACTTGGTCCAACAGAACATTGAATTCATAGTAGTGATTCAACTTCTAAGAGGAGATGAAAACAAATGTAAAGGAGCAAGTGACCAGCCTGAGATACCCAGGGCCAACTTTCCGGCAATTCCCCAGAGCCCATGCCCTGCAAACCTACTGAAAAAGTGAGAACTTCTCCTACTATCTGAGCACCTGATCTATGCAAGTACTGTTTGGTGAGCATGTGGGAGAGTCTTTGGCTTCTCCCTGCAGGCTGTGTACAATCCAGATCCTCAGGCCACAAGACATACTAGCCAGACACCTGCCTGAGACATCCAAGATGGGCCTGCTGTCAACTCCCTGGAGCCCCTGCCCTGAAGCCCACCACGGGAGCGAGAACTTGTATGACTCTCCTGGCACTCTATACACCCCTGTCTGGTCTAGTGAGGGAGAGCTTCTATGCTCCTGTGTGCTCCCGGGACCAGGGACAAAACAGAGGGGAACCACAGGCTCACAGTTGTACCAGAAGAAAGGCAGAAAAAAGGAACAGAACACAACAGCTAGATCCAGGCCAGGCATAATTGAATAATCTCAAACTTAATAGACTGGCACCCCAATGTCATTACACTCTGAAGTTATAACTGCACCAAAGTACTACACTAAAGGTCAGAGGTCAGTGCTATTCAAAATGATAAGGAGAAGGAGAAAAATGCAAGCTGAAATCCACCAATAAGTGCAGAGTTCAGCTGAAATTAATGAATTAATAGAGATGGAAGCGAAGGAACAACAGCAGAAAGGTATAGAGGAACTCAGACTACAATTAATGCCTGAAATGAAAAGGAAATATTTGAATACATAGCATCTGAAGTAACAAATCAAATCCAGAAACATATGGGGGAAACCCAATGCCCACCCAGAACAAGTGCAGAGAACACTATTCTAGCTGAAATGTATGAATTAACAGCATCAGAAGCAAAGGAACAACAGCAGAAAGGTAAAGAGGAACTCAAAGCAGAAAAAAATTTCTGAAATAAAAACAGAAGTCTTTGAAATCACAGGATCTGAAGTAGAGAATCAGTTTCAGGAATAGAGGAAACCCAATTTGGAAGAAACTCTACAGAGAAAGTATTAATAGCTACCTCTAAAGAAGACATTGATAAAATAGTAGAGGAGATCAGAAATATGACGGATTTCTGGAATGAGTAACACAGAAAAGAAATAGAACACATGAAGCAGAGTCAAAGAGATATAGAAGATCTAAAAATATCAATCACTAGTCTACAAAACCGTTTGAATGGAAGCAAAGACAGAGGTTCAGATCTTGAGGATGCTGGTGCAGCTAGTAAAAAGTTGAGAAAGGATCTCTTAAAAACAATGAGAATACAAGAAAAAATAATCCATCACATGTAAGATTATGCCAGGACAAACAATGTGAGATTGATAGGTATCAATGAGAATACAAGAGTCAATACAAATGATATAAAAAGAACAGGGGCAGAAGTAATCGCAGAAAACTTCCCAAATATGAGAAAACAATCTAAGATTCAGGTAACCGAAGCATACAGAACACCAAATAACTTCAACCCAAGTAAAAACATACTGAGACATATAATAGTCAAGATTCCAAAAATCCAACACAAGAATAATATACTGAAAGCTGCTAGGGAGAAGAAGCACATCACATTCAAAGGAAAACCCATCAGAATTACAGCCGACTTCTTTACACAAACCATGAAGGGAGGGAGAGCATGGAGCAAAGTTCTTCAAGTCCGATGCAAAAACAAATTCCAGCCCAGACTACTATGCCCTGCAAAAATCTCTTTCAAGTTTGATGGAGAAGTGAAATGCTTCAATGACAAAGAACAACTAAATAATTTCATGATGACAAAACCATCCCTACACAGACTAGAGAGGGACCACATTGTCCAGAACTCCACAAATGAGAACAGAAGGAACAGAGTAAACAGGGCAAACAATTAAACAAAGGATAAAAGGGAGTAAACAACAGCAGGTAAATATCATGACTATCATAGTTCAACACATTTCAATCATAACCATCAATGTAAATGGATTCAATTCACCAATTAAGAGAAATACAGTGGCACAGTGGATTAAGAAACAAAATTCAACAATATGCTGTATACAAGAAACACACTTAACTCAGAAGGACATTCATAGACTTAAAGTCAAAGGATGGAAAACAATACTGCATGCTGTAGCACCTCAGAAAAAGCAGGAGTAGCAATTCTGTTCTCAGACAATCTCAACTTCAAACTAAGAATGAACAAACAACAAAAAGAAGGCCACTGTATATTGGTTAGGGAAAAAATTCAAGAGCAAGAGGTAACACACATAAATATCTATGCACCAAACATGAAAGCACCCAACTAAGTAAGATAAATCTTAATGGACATGAAAAACCTAATATCTGAAAGAGCACAATCTTAACAGGACACCTTAATACTCCCTTATCTCCAAAAGATAAATCAACCAGACAAAAAATTAGCAAGGAAGAAGGAGAAGGGAATCAGACCTTGGTGCAAATGGACTCGGTGGACATATACAGAGTGCTCCACCCAATCAGAGCTGAACATAAATGTTTCCAGCTGCACATGTAGCATTTTCCAAAAATTGACCTCATACTAGTCCATAGGTCATGCATAAGTATATGGAAGAAAACAAAAATTAACCGATGCATATTATCTGTCCACAGTGCAATGAAACTAGAAATAAATGACAAAAGAAACCAGCAAAACCCACTAAATTCATGGAAATTAAACAACACCCTACTTAGCAAACTTTGGGTCACAGAGAAAATTAAACAAGAAATTAAACAATATCTACAATTCAATGAAAATTCTGCCAAAACTTACTGGAATTTATGGGGTGAGGAAAAATCAGAGCTATGAACTCACACATTAGGAACACAGAATGGGAACAAATAAACACCCTATTGTTGCACCTCCAACAACTAGAAAGAGAAGAGCAAACAAAACCCAGAGCACAAAGACGGGAAGAAATTATAAAGATTAGAGCAGAAATTAACTCAATTGAGATGAAAAAAACAGTTCAAAGAATCCACAAATCAAAAAGTTGGTTCTTTGAAAAACTAAAAAAGTTGATAAGCCTCTTGCCAACCTCATCGAAAAGAGGCAAAAGAAAATTCAAGTACAAGCGATTAGGAATGAAAAGGGTGAAATCACCACAGACCCAGTGGAAATTCAGAAGACTATCAGTAGTGACTTTGAGAACCTTTACGATCACAGAATAAAAGACACAGAAGAAATGGACAGATTCCTTGACAGATACAAATTACCAAAAGTGAACATAAAAACTCTCAATAACCCAAATCAGCTAACGAAATATGAAATGTAATTGAAAGCCTGCCAAGAAATACAAGTCCAGGTCCTGATGGATTCACACCTGAATTCTATAAGAAATTAATAATATCGTATAGTCTCCCTAGTATAACAAGCGAAAAGCAGAAATACAAAAGGAAATGTACAACAAGTAAAATCAATTGAGTCAGATAAGGCAAAGTGAATGGCATATGCTGCAGTATACTAATCAGCTTTTCTTCTGGATGGTTAACAACCTAAGATCCCAAGTCAGAGTTGGAGAAATAGAAGAGCCACAAGGCCAGCCAACACTTTGGACCTAGCCTTTCAAGGTCAGTGAAGACTCAGGACATAGGAGAACCTGTACTGCAATATCATGAGACTCAGGTGAGCTCCAAATTTTCTGAGCAAGGAGATTGTGGATCCACAGAGGAAAGAGATTGAAGTTCTATAATGTGCCTGGGGAGAGTCACATGAAGAGAAAACTTTCTCTCAGGCTCTCACAGAGAGCAATCTGGTCAAGCATTGGCCGTGACTCATCCACATGGATGACACAGACAAAGGAACTACAGAATAATGTACAGGACTACAAAATAAACCCTGAGAAGACTTCAATGATCACATAGGTAATATAAAGTTCATGTGTTGGTATATAAGTTTTGATCTACCTAGGTCTTAACCATCCAGCAGAAAAGTATAAAAGTATAAAAATGAAGCATACATCGTGAGCCCATAATATTAAGCTGAGCTGTAAATGGATATGGTCGACAATTTCTTTGAATAACTCCCTATGGTTGCAGAATGCTGGACTGTGTTGGATTGTGGTG
>PVKA01037592.1:0-20888 GCA_004027165.1 Ctenomys sociabilis | reverse complement strand
CCACCAATGCTATTTAAACACGTGTGCAATTGTGATTGGTTTGTGAAATCTATATAGCTTGCTGTATCACGAGATTCGCCATGCTTGCACGATAGGAGCCGCGGATAGCGGACGCATGTAGAGGCTTGCATCCCACTCGATAAAGGCTTGCTGAACCCGTTGCTGAGTGTCTGAGTGTCTTCTTCCGCGGGACGGGAGCAGCGCTGGACAGTTACTAACAAAAATAACCCCTGTAAAAGTACTGGGCAGAAGAGCTTTCAGTTGGGAAAGTTCTGACAGAATTATTCATTGTTATCATGAATTTTATTGTACTCAAGTTACAAAATGTGTGCAATAATAGTGCTAGGGAGCCCGAGAGACCAGCCTGAGACAGTGTGTCTGACTCCGCCACCCTCCTCAATCCCACCTATGCCCGCCCAGCCCCAGAGACCCGCCTGAGACAGGGCAGCCGACTCTGCCATCTTCCTGGGTCCTGTCCACGCCGCCCAGCCCGACAGACCAGCCTGAGACTACTGCTGACTCCGGCGGCCTCCTGGATACCGCCCCAAGCTCTCCCAGTGAGTGGGAATTTGCATGACTCACAAGGCTTCCCAGATCAGTGAGTGTGTGGTGAGTCTGAGGGAGAGCCTTTGGCTTCTTCCCACACCCAATACCCGATCCCCACCCTGAAGCCCTTCAAGCCAGTGACCGACCTGAAACCTCAGGACCCACTCACCAGCACCTCCCCAGATCCCCTGCCCTAGAGCCTGCTGAACAAGTGGGAATTTCCTTGACTCCCTGGGCATCAAAGTTCAGTGAGTGTAGAACTCCAGTCCTGCCATGCTGGAGAGACATTACCCAGGGATTCCCTGTCCATCTGTCCCTCCCCGACCCCGCGGCGAGAGACCCAGTGCAGCTCGGCCTGGCTGGTGAGAGCTCCAGGGCCGCCATGCCAGAGAAACATTTCTCAGCAATTGCTGGTCCCACCCCATGGCCCTAGAACCAATGTAAGTTGGCCTGGAGTGAGAACCCCAAGCCTGCCACACCAGAGGGACATTTCTCAGTGATCCCTGGTCCCACTCCACAGCCTGAAACCCAGCACAGCTGGGCCTGTGAGTGAGGGCTCCAGGCCCACTGCACTGGAGGGACCTTTCCCAGCCCTCTTGGGTTCCGGCCTGCTGAGGACCCAGCACAGGCTGGTTGACCCAGCACAGCCTACCCAGTGAATAAGATCATCCACTATCCTTTTGGGAGCTCAGCAGACCCACCAAAGCCCAGGCGCACCCACCTAGAGAGCAACCTGCCTGACACAGGAGAGCTGACCCTGGTAATTTTCTGGATCCTCGCCCCAAAGCCAGCCAAGACAGTGGGAATTTTCATTACTTGCTCTGCATGCGGGTTCAGTTCGTGCTCACCTAACCAGGGAACCAACAGAAGGGAAGCACAGGAGCTGCAGCAAAAAGGAACTGAACACAACAGCTAGATCCAGGATAGGCATACCTGGATAATCTCGAACTTAATAGACTGGCACCCGAATCTCATAACAAGCTAAGGTTATAGCTGCACCAAAGCTCTACACCAAAGGTCAGAGGTCAGTGCTATACAAAATGACAAAGTCAAGGGGAAAAATGCAGTCCCAGACCTTGAGTCCACCAGTAAGGGCAGAGGACACTAGCTCAGCTGCAATGAATAAATTAACAGATACAGCAGCAAAGGAACAACAGCAGAAAGCTATAGAGGAAATCAGACGAGAAGTAATACCCCAAATTAAAAAAGAAATATCTGAATACATAGTATCTGAAATAAAGAATCAATTCCAGAAACATTGGGTGGAAAAACAATGCTCACCCAGAACAAGTGCAGAGAGCACTATTCTAGCTGAAACATATGAATTAACAGCATCTGAAGCAAAGAAACAACAGCAGAAAGGTCATGAGGAACTCAAAGCAGAAATAATTTCTGAAATCAAAAAAGAATTCTTTGAGAAAAAAAAATTCTTTGAAATCATAGCATCGAAAAAATACAGAAACAAGTCTGGAAATATACAGAGGAAACCCAGCGTGGAAGAAACACTGCAGAAAAAGAATTAATAACTACTTCTAAAGAAGACATGGGTAAAAAAATTGAGGAGATAAGAAATATGATGGATTCCTTGAATGAGCAATACAGAAAAGAAATACAATGAATGAAACAGAGTCAAAGAGATATAGAAGAACTAAAAATATCAATCATGAGTCTACAAAACCGCCTGAGTGAAAGCGAAGACACAGTTTCAGATCTTGAGGATGCCAGTGCACCTAGTGAAAAGATGAAAAAGGATCTCTTAAAAACAACGAGAATGCAGGAAAAAATAATCCATCACCTGCAAGACGATGCCAGGATGAACAATGTGAGATTAATTGGTATCAACGAGAATGAAAGAGTCAATACAAATGACATTAAAAGAATCTGGGGAGAAATAATCGCAGAAAACTCCCCAAATATGAGGAAACAATCCAGCATTCAGGTCACCAAAGCATACAGAACACCAAATAACTTCAACCCAAGTAAAAAACACACCAAGACATATAATAGTCAAGATCCCAGAAATCCAACACAAAAATAATATACTGAAAGCTGCTAAGAGAAGAAGGAGCTCATATTCAAAGGAAAACCCATCAGAATTACAGCTGACTTCTCTACATAAACAATGAAGGCAAGGAGAACATGGAGCAGAGTTGTTCAAGTCCTACACGAAACAAATTCCAGGCCAGACTATTTTACCCTGCAAAACTTTCTTTCAAGTTTGATGGAGAAGTGAAATACTTCCATGATAAAGAACAACTAAAGAATTTCATGATGACAAAGCCATGCCTTCACAGGCTGCTGAAAGATGTTCTAGAGAAGGACCATAATGGCCAAAACTCCACGAATGAGAATGAAGGAACCAACTAAACAGGAAAGACAATTAAACACAGGTTACAAAGGAGTAAAAAAAAAAAAAAAAAAAAAAAAACACCAGGTAAATATCATGACAAACATAAGTCAGCATATTTCAATCATAACTATCAATGTAAACGGAGTCAGTTCTCCAATTAAGAGAAATAGACTGGCACAATGGATTAGGAAACAAAATCCAACATTATTCTGTGTACAAGAAATACACTTAACTCAAAAGGACATTCATAGGCTCAAAGTCAAAGGATGGAAAATAATACTACAAGCCGCAGCATCTCAAAAAAAAGAAGGAGTAGCAATTCTGTTCTCAGACAGTCTCAACTTCAAACCAAGAAGGATCAAACAATACAAAGGCCACTATATATTGGTCAGGGGAAAAATTCAAGAGCAAGAAGTAACACTCATAAATATTTATGCACCAAACACAGGAGCACCCAACTATGTAACACAAATCTTAAGGGACATGAAAAACTTAATGTCTAAGAACACAATCTTAACAGGAGACCTTAACACACCCTTATCTCAAAAAGATAGTTCAACCACACAAAAAATTAGCAAGGAAGTAGCAGAACTGAACCAGAGCTTGGAACAAATGGACCTGGTGGACATATACAGAGTGTTCCACCCAACCACAGCTGAATACACATTTTTTCAGCTGCACATGGGTCATTTTCCAAAACAGACCATATACTAGTCCAGAGGTATGCAAGAAAATAGAAATTATCCCATGCATATTATTTGACTACAGTGCAATGAAACTGGAAATAAATGACAAAAGAAACCAGAAAAACCCGCTAAATTCATGGAAACTAAACAACACCCTACTCAGCAATCAATGGGTCACACAAGAAATTAAACAAGAAATTCAACAATATCTACAATTCAATGAAAATTCAAGCACAATTTACTGGAATTTATGCGATGTTATGAAAGCAGTTCTTAGAGGGAAAATCAGTTATGAACTCACAAATTAGGGAAACAGAATGGGAACAAATTAGCACCCTAATGTTGCACCTCCGACAACTAGAAAAAGAGGAGCAAACGAAACTCAGAGTGCAGAGATGGGAAGAAATCATAAAGATTAAAGCAGAAATTAATTCAATTGAGATGAAGAAAACAGTTCAAAGAATCCACAAATCAAAAAGTTGGTTCTTTGAAAAACTAAATAAAGTTGATAAGTCTCTAGCCAACTTCATCAAAAACAGGCAAGAGAAAATTCAAGTACATGCAAAAAGAAATGAAAACGGTGAAATCACCACAGACCCAGTAGAAATTCAGGAGATTATCAATAGTTACTTTGAGAATCCTTATGCTCACAGAATAGAAGACACAGAAGAAATGGACAGATTCCACGAAAGGTACAAATTACCAAAACTGAATCAAGAAGATATAACAACTCTCAATAAGCCAATAACAGCCAATGAAATATGAAATGTAATAAAAAGCCTACTGACAAAGAAAAGCCCAGTTCCTGATGGAGTCACAGCTGAATTCTACAAGAAATTTATAGAAGATATAATCCCCACACTCCACAAACTCTTCAATGAAATTGAAAAGGAAGCAGTCCTCCCAAAATCATTTCTGGAGGCAAGTATAGTACTGATTCCAAAACCAGGGAAAGACACCACCAAAAAGGAGAACTACAGACCAATCTCCCTCAGGAACATAGACACAAAAATACTCAACAAAATCCTGGCAAATAGAATACAGCAAATCATCAAGAAGATCATACACCATGAACCGGTAGGATTCATCGCAGGGATTCAAGGATGGTTCAATATTTGAAAATCTATAAATGTAATACACTATATTAATAGACTGAAATCTAAAAACCACATGATCATCTCAATTGATGCAGGAAAAGCTTTTGACAAAGTCCAACACTCATTCATGTTCAAAGTCCTACAGAAAATTGGAATAGAAGGCCTCTAACTCAATTTGATATAAGCCATCTATGACAACCCAAATGGCTAATATAATTCTAAATGGGGAAAAACTGAAATCTTTTACTCTTAAATCAGGTACAAGCCAAGGATGTCCTCTATCACCCCCCCTTTTCAATATAGTCTTGGAATCATTAGCCACACCCATTAGAAAAGAGGGAGAAATAAAGGGAATAAGAATACGTAAAGAAGAAGTTAAAATATCACTATTTGCAGATGACATGATACTTTACTTGGAAGACCCCAAAAATTCCACCAAGAAACTACTAGAGGTGATATAGAAATTCAGTAGCATAGCAGGATACAAAGTCAAAGTTAAAAGTCAATAGCATTCCTCTACACAGATAACAAGCACACTGAAACAGAAACAATACCTTTTACAATAGCACCATGGAAGATGAAATACCTTGGTATTCACTTAACCAAGGAAGTCAAAGATCTTTTCATGAAAAATTATAACACCCTAAGAAAAGAGATTATAGAGGATTTCAGAAAAGGGAAAGATATCCTATGCTCCTGGATAGGAAGAACCAACATCATGAAGATGGCAATACTCCCAAAATTGCTGTACAGATTTAATGCAATCTCTATCAAACTGCTACCAACATACCTCCAAGACCTAGAGAAATCAATCCTAAAATTTATTTGGAACCACAAATGACCTAGAATAGCAAAGGCAATCTTGGCCAATAAAGACAAAGCAGGAGGCATCACAATTCCTGACTTGAAATTATACTACAAAGCCACTTTGATAAAATCAACATGGTATTGGCAATGAAATAGACCTGAGGACCAATGGAATAGATTAGAAGATGCAGAGGCATCTACAAACATACTCATCCATCTGATCTTTGACAAAGGGGCCAAAGAAGCTTACTAGAAGAAAGATAACCTCTTTAACAAAAGGTGCAGGAAAACTTGGCTTTCTACAAGCGGAAAACTAAAACTTGACCCAGTTCTATCATCATGCACTAAGTTAAAGTCAAAATGGATTAAAGATCTAAACTTCCAGAAACACTCAATCTCCTGGAAGGGAAAGTAGGAGGAACTCTTGAAGACACAGGGGTAGGTAAAGAGTTCATGAACAAAGATATATTCACACGGGAAGCACATGAAAGAATCAACAACTGGGATCAACTCTTCTTGAGGAGCTTCTGCACATCAAAGGAAATTGTCAACAGAGTGAAAAGACAACCCACAAATTTTGAAAAAATCCTAACTAATAAGCAATCAGACAAAGGTCTGCTGTCTAGAATATATAAAGAACTAAGATATAACAGGGCCCTCAAATTTAAAGACCCAATTCAGAAATGGGCATTTGAGATGAATACACACTTCTCAGAGAACGAAATAAAGAAGGGAATAAATATATGAAAAAATGGTCCACATCGCTAGCCATCCGTGAAATGCAAATAAAAACAACACTGAGATACCATCTCACTCCAGAAAGAATGCCCATCATAAGGAAATCAACCAACAACAAATGCTGGCGAGGTTGTGGGGAAAAGGAAACACTTCTCCACTGTTGGTGGGAATGTAGACTGGTGCAACTATTGTGAAGATCAGTGTGGAGTCTCCTCAAAATAGTAGGACTGGAAATCCCATTCAAGCTGGCTATCCCCCTACTGGGAATTTTCCCAGAGGAACTGAAAATATCATATCATAGTGATATATGTGTACCTATGTTTATAGCAGCACAATGTGTGATAGCAAAATCTTGGAAACAACCAAGATGTCCATCACAAAGATGTGGTATTTCTATATAATTGAGTATTACTCAGCTATAAAGAATGATAAACTTGAAGCATTTATTTTGAAGTGGATGCCACTTGAACATATACTCATAAGTGAAATAAACCAGACACACAAGTGTAAATATCATATAGTCTCCCTAGTATAAGAAGCAAAAAGGAGAAATACAAATGGAAATGTACAACAACAACTAGAAACAATTGAGTCAGATAAGGCAAAGTGAATGGCATATGCTGCAGGGTACTAATCAGCTTTTCTTCTGGATGGTTAACAACCTAATTTCACAGATCAAAATTGGAGAAATAGAAGAGCCACAAGGCCAACCAACATTTTGGCCCTAGTCTTTCAAGGTCAGCAAAGACTCAGGACATAGGAGAACCTGTACTGCAACATCATGAAATTCAGTTGTGTCCCAAATTTTCTGAACAAGGAGATTATGGAGCCACAGAGGAAAGAGCTTGATGATGTATAGTGTGCTTGGGGAGAGTCACATGGAGAGAAAACTTTCTCTCAAACTCTCACAGAGAGCAAACTGGTCAAGCATTGGCCGTGACTCATCCACATGGATGACACAGACAAAGGATCTACAGAATAAGGTACAGGACTACAAAATACACCCTGAGGGGACTTCACTGACTTCATAAGAAACAAAAAGTACATGTGTTGGTATACAGGTCTTGCTCTATCTAGGTCTTAACCATCCAGCAGAAAAGTATAAAAATGAGGTATACACCACGGGGCCATAATAATAAGTTGAGCTGTAAATGGCTTTGGTTGACAACTTCTTCAGATAACTCACTATTGTTGTGGAATGCTGAACTGTGTTGGATTGTGTCGTGGAGTTCAGGCACCTAAGTTAGTTGAATGACAATGGAGTGCCCATCTTTGAGAGGTGTAAACAAAGGAAGGGGTATAAAAAGGAAGAATCATGATGTGTGTGTGTGTGTGTGTGTGTGTGTATGGACAGTACAGTTGGGACAGATAATGCTGTGCTTCTACGTAATTCTATGAGAGGCAAGATTTGCACTAATGGTGGTTGGACAGGATATTATGTCGGCTTCTAGTACTATGGACAACCACTAGGGAAACAACAAGGTAGAAAGTATTAATCATTGAATCTTTGATGTAATTCAGGTATAAAAATAACATACATAAACAGCTATACTCTCTTAATTTACTGATTAGAGACGTCTGCTACAATAATGTCTGTAAGTATAATATCCTGTATGCACCTTGTATGATACCAAAACATTATGAAAACAGTTTGCAATGTATTAATTTATCAAATCCATCTTGTCAAGATATCTTAAAACTGTCTCATTGATATTTGTACTTCAATAAAATAAAAATAATAATAATAAAATAGTGCTTGGCTTTTAGGATTGAAAGGACTTAACAGGAAAATTTCTATAAGTGTTGAAAATGGTGGCTGAAAAAAAAAGAAAAAGAAAAAGAAATAGAAAATGGTGACTGGAAAAAAGTAAAAGCCCAAGTATCAGCTATTGTTAGTACTGCTGCTTTTTTAATATATATAATTTTATTTAATTTTTAAATCATTTATTTATTTGTTTGTTTATTTGGTACAAGGTCTCACTTATGCAGTTCAGACTCAGACTGATCCTCCTGTCTCAGCCTCCCTAGAGTTGGGATTACAGGTTTCAATGACTGGCATGGTGCGGGGCCAGCATGGCATGTACCAGGGATTAAACCCTGGTCCTTGTGCTTGCCAGGCAGGTTCTTAGACTCCTGACCTATCTTCCCAGCCCATATGTATTATTTTAGTTTTTTTCTTTAAAAAAAGAGAGGGGGTGCCAGTACTGAGCAGATCAGTGTTTGCAGAGCCTTCCTAAATTAGCTGCTTGGCTTAGTTATTCACTCTGATCTAGCTTAGTTTAGGTTGTTTTTCTGCAGGGATTAGAGATACACATTTATTTGTAGTTTAAAGGGTGGAAGACTTAGAGGTTTAAGGCTCAGGAAATAAAGAATACAACTGGCAAGACAAAGTCATGGAGGAGACAAGGGTTGTAGGATTTTAGAGCAGGTCTTGTCCTAAAGAATCAGCGCGCTCCACTACGACCATCACTGGGATCGGAGGCTGTGACTTGCTCCCTCGTCCTTGTTTCTCCCGGGGCCTATCGCAGTGCTTAGCCCAGACTGCTCTGCAGCAGCTATTGTGCAGTGAGTGCACAAGGGTGAAAAGCAAGGGTGCAGCAAGGTGCCTTCCTTTTTCTCAGTGCAGCTAGGTTTCATCCAGTTGGATTGCAGTGTTCATGATAAAAAATGATAAGAGTAATGGATCAGGAAATTGGGTCCGTATTGGACACGTTTGAGTACCTGTGAGAATATCCAATAGAGATTTAAACATTCAGGCCAAAGTTGGGAGATGG
The DNA here is from genome assembly GCA_004027165.1 of Ctenomys sociabilis. NCBI lineage: Eukaryota > Metazoa > Chordata > Mammalia > Rodentia > Ctenomyidae > Ctenomys > Ctenomys sociabilis. The sequence continues at coordinate 11,890 of PVKA01037592.1, read as the reverse complement.
ATCTGGGACCCATGGGTACACACACAGGAGCTGGGATGCAAGATTTAATTGTGTAGGCTTTGGAGTGGGACTGGCAAGAGAAACCACCTGGAAGACTTGAAAGGAAAGAAGTTCCTGTCCAGATGTCGTGTGGCACAAGCAGCTTCCAAGAGAGCTGGAGAAGCAGGAAATAATGTCCACAACCTTGTCTAGACCTGGTCAGCTTGCCACAGTGAGTGGACACAGGGCACAGACCTATGGCCCCGATGTCCCTCGAGTCTCTCTTTCCCACACACTGCTTTCAGCCTCATGGTGGCCACTGCTAGCCAAGGTTGGGCTGGAGTCTGTGTCATGTACTCCTGCAAGGAGAGCCAGAAAAGGAATTCCTTGCTCTGTTTTTTTTTTTTTTTTTCCCCCTGAAGGAGAAGTCTAATGCTGTACCCTACCAAGGCTCACAAAGTAGAATTAACTAAACACAGACAAGGAGTCCAGTCACTTGGCATGATAACAGAGGCTTACTATGAAGGGGATAGAATGAAAAGAGAGAAAGAAGACAATCAAACATATACCTTATGGGCAGACTAACATTTTACAGATGGACAGAGCAGGGAATTCAGTAAAGATGACAGAAAGATAATAAAGGCAAATTGGTAACTATGGAGCTAGTTACCAGGAAAGCCCCAGGGGGAGGGATCTAAGGAGGTTAGCATTGTCAGGCAGGAGCTTATTCTGCTGAGCCATCTCCCGGGCTCCCCGAGGTTAGCACTGTTAACAGGAACCAACAGGCCAAACAAGATGGTGTTGTTGGTGATGCTACCAGGGTCAACTGCAGTGAACAGGCTGGGTGGAGCTCCTGTGGTGCCCAGATCCACAGGCTGGAGGCAGCACAGAGGCAGATGGGAGCCAGGCTTCAGAGATATTTGGTTAGGCAGGAAGAAGAAGGCAGGATCTGGAAGAAAGTGGGTGGGAGAAATGAGGTGTGGAATAGCATGGTCGTTTGGTAGGGGTGGCCAGTTCAGTTCAGGGCCTCAACTTGAGGTGGAGGCCAGTTTCAAAAAAGAAAAACTGGCTCAGAGGACAGTTAAGGCCAAACAAGGATCCTTAGCTCAGAGCTGACTGAAGATGGTTTGCACAATAGTGATGGCAGAAATTCAGAGAAAAGTGCTGAAAGAGAAGCAGATGAGGAAGAAAGGCATGGGGCAGAAAAGATTCTAGTTAGGAGGTGGGAGCAAAAGACCAGGAGAAGAACGGAGCAATCACAGTGCCCTGGTGTGACTGTCTCTATACCTTCTGGAATTGATGCTAGAACCTAGTCCCCACTGTGGTGCCACTAAATGGTGGACCCTGAGGTGGCGACCATGTCTTGGAGGCTGTGCTCTCAGGGATGGGCCAGTGCCCACACAAGCAGCAGTGCATCTGTTGCTTCCTGTCCTCCAGTCCCTCTGGCCATGTGAGGACAGTGTCCATCCTCTCCAGAGGACATGGCAACTGACACCATCTTGGAAGCAGACCGTGACCCTTCCCTTGACACTAGGCTGCTGGTGCCTCCTCTGTGGACTACCCAGCCTCCCCAGAACTACACGAAAGAAAGTCCTGTTATTCATTCATATGTTCCTCAGTCTGAGGTGTTCTAAGAGCAGGAATGAGCTAAGACACACAATGACTCAGAAGGGGTAGGCCTAATGGGACATGGAGGGTCCGAGAGAGCGTCACATGATTTGATAAAGAAGATAGTCATGGTGGTTGCTGAGGGAGAAATTGTCATGGGAGAGGAAGAGAACTAAGTTACAAGGAGCTAACAGGAGGACGCTGCTGTACTGAACTGTGGTGTTGTGGAACACTCAGGTCTTTGGTTTAATTCACTCAAATTAGTCACTTAACAAAGTGGGGACCCAGGAACAAAAGAGGACAGTAAAGCATAATGGACGCTTCGCACAGGAAAGCTTGGTTTCCTTGGCAACCACCTCTCAACTTGAAACTAAGTCTGGCAAAACTAAGCCAGAGAGGGGACTGCTCTGTGTCATCATCAGCACTTGTCATGGAAGTGGCGGCAACACATGGCTGTGGGGTCAGACTAGTTGGCTTTGGCCCCAGCTGCCGTGTCTGCCCTTCACAGCTGTCTCCGCAGGTCCTCAGCCCGGCTCTGCAGCCGTCTACTTGACAGTAGAGGGAGAACATTAGTGGAGGGGACATGCTCAGTAGGTACCCAGCTACCACTGTCATCAGCAGGCAGGTCACAGGATCCCAACACGGAATCTCACACTGAGGAATAAGCCCTGCAATGCCAACTTAGGAAGGCTAAGTTGTCTGTGTAGACTAAGGAGCCTTTTTTCAAGACATAGCATCCTTGGGATGATAGAATCCAAACACCACACATTCCCACACTGGAAGTGAAAGACTCAGAGCACTTCTGGCAGCGACAACCTGCTCGCATGCCCCGTCTCGTGCCTATGCAGCACGGGGACCTGACAGGCCGGTGTGTCCCTTCCCTCACCTGACTCCGCACTCTCACCCTGACACACGGGGTCACCCCTGCTTCTGACAGGCCCCACCTCCCTCACCGCCAGCCCTGCCACTCCTGTCCTCCCGGCTCACCCACACCCAGGCCATCTGCTTTTGTCCCCTGAGCCCACAGCTTCTCCCCCCATCTGAAGCCTGCCATGGGCACAGTGTGGACATTTAACTGTTCCTCGTTTCCCAGAGAGGTCACCAGCTGCTCGGCCACCAGTTATGACGTAATCCTCCTCCTCGCCAGTGAGTGTCTGTGCACACACATGGCATATAATTTAAAATACATGAGTAGGATATCCATTCTGATCCTTTTATTTACCATAATGATGAAACTGGCTATTTACAGGCTTTTATATTTGTCATATCTGATTTGGCTAAGTTAACTTATTCTATGGAGAATTTTTATGTTCCATTTTTATATGACAACTTTTTTTTTTTGTACCAAGAATCAAACTCAGGACCTTGCACTTTCCAGACAGGTGCTTGTACTGTTGAGCTATATTTCCAGCCCAAGATTTCAATTTTTAATATTAATTGTCTGTTTAGCACTACCACAAAATACAGGGCTTACACTGATTACTATGCTTCTCAGGGTTATTTGATCTAAGTAGTTTGTAGTATGACTGTTAGTAATCTATAATTAATGTAATTATCATGCTGTGTCTGTAGCCCTGTTCTTAGGAAATGCAAAGTCTGTTGCCTCATTTTCTATAAAGCTAGAGTTAAAAGCACAGAGCCTACTATTTAGCAGCAAATCATGAAGGTGACTCACAAAAGCCTGCCTGCTGGTACCCAGCATACATCATGCACAGTTGCCTTGACGAGCTGGGGGTGGTGGTGTGGTGTAATCCCAGGCCTTGGGAGGCTGAGGCAGAAGGATCCTTGCAAGTTTGAGGCCAGCTTGGGCTACAGAGTGAGTTCAGGGCCAGCCTTCACTATATAGTGAGACCTTGTCTCAAAACAAAACAATCCCTTTGACATAAAAAAGTTACAAATTAACATATTTCTTATATACTTTTGCCAAGATATAAACACCCGGAAAAGTCTCATTATCAAAGTTTTTTAAGTTGGAATTTTTAAAAGTAATTATTCCCAAATTTTGCATATTAAGTTAGAAAAAAAAGAAAATTTAGACTATAACAATTCAAATGTCAATTGTTTCTACTCCACAATTGGTTATTGTCATTTCTTAAACAGGCATGCTTACAAATTCTATTTTTCCCTTACCCAATCCAAGAATTCCTTTATTGAATATTTACATGACTAAGCAAGTTTTCATTATTTTTTCCCAATCATAAAATGTCAAGAATTTTAGAATGTGGCCAAGAAAATAGTTTGTATAACTCTGTGTGTATGTGTGTGTGTGTGTGTGTGTGTGTGTGTGTGTGTGTATTCTATGGTACTGAGAATTGAATCTGTTACCTTCACATAGAGCTACATCCCTAACCCTTTTTATTTTTGGTTTTGAGATGTGGGTCTTACTAAGTTGCTAAATTGCCTGCGCTGCACTCAAACTTGCGCTCTTCCTGCGTTAGCTTCAGCCTTTTTAAAAAAATCTGATACAGGGTCTCACTACACAGCTTGGACTTGTAGTGATCTTCCTATTTTCAGCCTCTCTAGTGCTGGGATTACAGGTGTGCAGCACCACACCTGGACTCAGTCAATGGCTCAGTGCATCCCGGGGGTGGACAAGCCTGGCATTCAAGACAGGGGATCGAACCCTGGTCCCTGTGCTTGCCTAAGCAGGCGCTTAGCCCACTGAGCTATCTTGCCAGCCCTCAGCCTTATAAATATAGTTCCAAATAAAATATTCTGGTATACCATGTCAGTATACTATGTCTTTTGTTGAATTTTTTTCCCCAAGTTTCGATTACTAAGACAATCCTCAAAACTAGAGCTACCTAGAAAAAGATAGCTTTTCAAGTTATTATCAGATCCAGTCTTCTCAGGGGTTCTTAATATTCGCATCTTTATAGTCTAATATGAACTATATTTTTGTGAGAATCACCAACTCCTGATGGCAAGATACGGCATTTTAATAAGTACTCTTGTATTGTGTGACATGAAAAGGGATTCTGGATTATAGCAATGTGGCACTTGGGTTTTAAAGTTCAGGAATTTGGGGCAGGGAGGTGGGACCATGGCAGAGCACTTGCTCAGCATGTGTGAGGCTCTGGGCTTGATCTCTAGCAAGTCTACCACAACAGCCATGGCGGCCGCCGCCGCCGCCGCCACCACCACCACCACCACCACCACCACCACCACCACCGCAACAACAAATTGGGAGTTTGAATAAACAATGTCTTTGTTATAACCTATGTAATGCAATTTTGTATCCAGCCACTATTGTGTTGTCATATGACTCAGTAAGCTTCCACCACAACTGTTAATCATTAAACATGTAACTCCATTTTGTATCCAGCCACTATCCTGTTGTCATATAGCTCAGTAAGTTTCCATTATAACTGTTAATTATTACATCGCCAGCCACACAATATGTCCAATCTGTGATTAGTACAAATCGTAACTGCTTGTTCTAAAATTGTACCTACCTGTTACAAGAATGTAACCCTTTGTTCTTAGCATTGCCTTGATTGATTCCTGGTGAACTTGTCTCAGGCTGCAAGACCACTCACTTTGTGGTTTTCAGCTTTAAAAATCCTTGTCCCTCCCCACCTCGGGGCGCACCTACTTGGAGAGGGGAATACTGCTGCTGCTGAGCTCAGCTAAATAAAGTGGTTTTAAGTTGAATCTGGTTTTTGGTTTTTGGGTTACAACAGTCTTGTGAAACAGAAATTTGAAGTTTGGTGACAATGGTTTTTTGAATGAAAATATGTCACTCATTCAATTTCATCTTTTGTTTGGTTTGCAGTAGCTTTTTATTTTCAATCCCCAAGCAAATACTAGCTTGTTTTTGACTGGCCCAATCAACTTCTTTATCATCCATCAGGGTGAAGTGGGATTTCAAGACAAAGCCTAAGTTTGTCAGTAAGCCATAGACTGCATAACCATATTAAAAGGAGAAAAGCTCATTTTACTAACTTTTAGTCTTTCATTTTTTTAACTGGCAACCAATAAAATAATTAGCTGTCTACTATTTCTTGGACATATTTTGTTCATATTATTGTGACCTTAAGAGAGAAACTAAAGATAATACCTCTTTAAATAGAGTTGAAGAGAATAAATATATGCATTATATACAGCCTGCGTGTACATTTACAACATACATGTGATTATATGTGCACTGATCACAGCTTTAAATCCTTCTGGGGTAAATCTACGCTGACAGGCTGAAACAGCCATGCCTTGCTACTGTACCTCACAAAATAAGGACAGCGATGCCTACCTTTGGGACTGTTGTAGAAGTCGTGTTACCCATGTAGGCTGCAGCATCTCAAAAGCTGAAAGAAGTTGGACAAAGTGTTCTGATTTTGAGCATAAAAATAATGAGTTTATGAAGGACAAAACAATAACCCACAGGCACCTGCTGAGGACAAGCTCTTGTATGGGGAGCTTTGAAATCTTGTCTTGCATAACTTTAAAAATATAGAGAAAGCACTCAAGCATTTTAGAAGATAAATTTGGTATGGGGTGTGTCAGAGGCATAGCCTCAAGGACAGAGACTTGGAGCAGGGAAGAGTTAGGATGGGGAGCAGAGTTGCTAAGCTTTCCCACCACGGCTGAGAATAGTTGGCTATAAATTCTAAGAGGAAGAAAAAAAAAAAAAAAGAAAAGACAATGTAGTGACATTTTAGAGATGTCCTGGCTTATTGTTTTCTTAGACTATTTTCAGAATCAAGCTTACCTAAGGATTTCTGTCCTGGGCTCTTTGTGACAGAAGTCATGGAGCTAACTGTGAAAACTGAGCTAAAATATGATGGTGGAAGTATGAGTTTTTCTCTTAGGCAGAATTTCTCACAAAGTTAGTAAAGCTGGAGTCTCAAGGTCTTGAAGGAGGCCCTAGCTCCAAGTTCACATGGTTGCAGGGTTTTGTTAAATTTGAAAAGTGGTAACTTCTATTCTTATTTTAATATTGTATCTATATTCTTTTGTGTATCAAACACACACACACACACACACACACACACACAAACTCTTCATGACCTTCCAAATTATATGAACTTCCACTGCTATAAAATATGGCTCCTTCCTGAGAACTAGTTTTTTTTTTTTAATTAATTAATTAATTAATTTTTTGGTGGAACTGGGGATTGAACTCAGGCCTTTGTGCTTGCCAGGGAAGTGCTTATTCCACTGAACCATCTCCCCGGCCACATGAACCAGTAGTGATCCATTACTGACCTCATGAGGAAATTTGGTAAAGATAAGGTAAGTAGCGCAAGGTAATGAGAACATGCAAGAAGTAAGGACAAAACTCAACAGTGCAAACTCCCACTGGCAGAAACAGCTACACAATTTGTAGACCCTCGTACCAAATAAAGTTTGTGTGTGACTCCTTGCATGGTGATGTTGACACCAGAGTATAAAATCAAAGCCTAGGCTTTTCCTGCTGGCCCAGCAGGACCCCCATCCACTCCCATCTACTGTGTGGCCACAGCCCAAGGACCCAAGTGGAACCCTCAGCCCAGCGAGCCAATTGGAAGCCTCAGCCCAGCGAGCCAATTGGAAGCCTCAGCCCAGGGAGCCAATTGGAAGCCTCAGCCCAGGGAGCCAAGTGGAAGCCTCAGGCCCTGAGGGATGCTCTGATGTGGTTTGAGTGTGATGCTTGGTGCCAAGTTGCAGTCTGTGTCGATTTTTTAAGAGAATTCAGAAGTCTGGACTTCCGAGTCAGCCAGCCTGACTGTCTTCCCCCTCCCAGTACTGGGGTTGAGCACAGCCCCTTCTCACAGAGCTATGCCCACAGCTCCTTTTTATTTTTTATTTAGAGACTGAGCCTCATTAAATCAATAAGCTGCCACAGATGGCTTCAAACTTGCAATCTTCCTGCTCTAGCCTCCTACAGTGCTGTCACCTCAGGCTCAGTTGGCTAATTTTTAATTATGGTCCTTTCAAGTTATCTGAAAACCACTGTAAAGACCATAGAACATGTGTTCTGGTAGGTGACAGCATCGAATCAGGGCCTGCCAGCCCTTCATCTGGAGGCTGCCCTGGAGCCAGCAGATCTGGGTCTGATGAGGCGCCGGCTCTGCGAAGGTCCCAAGAAGCCCTGCTCCTCAGCAGTTCATTCTTGAAGACCTAAGTGGCTACTCTCAGAATTTCTTGTTGTAAGGCCTCTCATGGAGTAGGGGACAACTGATGAAAACGAAGACAGCTACTGGGGCTTGTTTTCCTTTGTCCAGCGCATGTTTTCCTTTGGCTGCTGTGTGAGTTGTGGACTGGGAAAGTCGCTCTCCCCAATTCCCCAACCCGGCAGCATTGGGGGCTTTAATGCTCCAGTCATCCTTACATAGGCTTACGAACACGGCTTCAAAACTCAGACCCCTGCTGCTCAAACCAATGGCAGTGGTCATTTGTGTGCCAATTTTCTGTCTACCAAAAGGAAATCCAGCACCTCATTCCACCATCTAGAAAGGAAGCATGTACATATGTATGTATGTATGTATGGATTTGGTACAGGGTCTCACTGCGCAGCTCTCTCAGTGATCCTCCTATTTTCAGCCTCCCCAGTGCTGGGATTACAGGCGTGTGCCACCACACCCCAACTCAGTTTCTGGTTCAGTGTGCTGGGGGCAAGGCCAGCGTGGCACGTGGTGCCAGGGACCCAACCCTGGTCCCTGTGCTTGCCTAAGCAGACGCTTAGTCCGCTGAGCTATGTCACCGGCCCAAGGAAACATTTTTAGTAGTTTGCCTTGTTCCCTTTTCCTGACCCATCATCACCAACCTGGACCCTAAGGAATTTGTGAAGAGATGGCAGCTGTAACCAAGCACTTTAGGACAGTGAGTGAGCAGCTCCTTCTTGCTCACTTGGTTCTGGTCTTGCAGCTCAAGCTGACCTTCACCAGGCCCAGCTGGGCTTGTCCTCAGCTCACAATGGGCACGGCCTGCTCCCCACAGTTCTGATGTGCTCTGGTCAGCACAATCATCACAGGCAGAGCGGCAACAGGCCAGACCAGGACACTCACTTCAAGCTGTTGCTGAGGTCGCCATCCACTCACCAGTGCCCTGCAGCTGAGGCCTAGTGACATGGGGGACCAGGCTCCATACTAGGGCCATGGGCTGGCTTACAGGCAGCACCAGAAGAGCGGGATTTGCCAGCTAAGCACTCCTCATTCAGAGCCACACCTTTCAGAGTTTACTGTCCAGTGCTCCTCTACATTTACTCTGAAAATGTTTTCAGACCAAAATGGTGCATGTCTCCTGTGATACCAAGAGCCAGGTGGATGCGGAGAGGGGAGAAATCCAGTCCCACCTCTTGGGGAAACCTGGCCTTGCTGGGGTTGCCTTCCCTGGAGAGGCTCTGTCCCCAGACCACACACAACCAGACCCAGCCACCGCCCAAGCCTGGCTCACTCCTGGTGCACAGAACACCGACACCCTGGGTCCTTCCCAGGGCTTTTTAAAAATTTTATTTTCAATAGCCAGGCGTGGTGGCACATGCCTGTAATCCCAGTACTCGGGAGGCTGAGGCAGGAGGATTGTTGTGAGTTCGAGACCAGCCTGAGCTACAAAGTGAGCTTAAGGCCAGCCTGAACTGCATAGTGAGACCCTGTCTCAAAAAGACAAAAAAAAAAAAATAAAATAAAATAAAATTTTATTTTCTTACAAAGGCTCAGTTGAAAGAAATCCTTCTTGAGAGACCAGTTAGGGTAGTGTTTTCCATAGTCTCCCTCAGTGTTTTCCTTGAATCTAGGTAGACTCCAGGAAATTTCAATGCTTGAACTCCACTACTAAGGCACTGCTAGTGAAATCAACTTCACCATTACATTCTCTTTTTTTCGTTTGTATATCATTTTAATTTTTTAAAGAAAATAAAAAATAGTGAAAATAAATTAGAAATGATACAGAATTTCACTAGGATCACTCTCTGTGGTCATAGTGAATAATCTTCTTGATGATTTGTTGCATTCTGCCTGCCAATATCGTACTGAGGATTTTTTAAAATCTATGCTCAGTAGGGAGATTGGCCTATCTTTTTGCTTGGGCCCTTCTCTGGTTTTGGTGTCAGAGCAATACTTGCTTCTAGAAATGGCTTTGGGATTATTGCTTAATGTTCAATTTCATTACAGAATTTCATCAGCAGTGCCATTAGATCTTCTCTATATTTCTTATAGAATTAAGCAATGAATTCACTAGGACCTAATCTTTTCTTTATTGGTAATGTTTAATTACATTTTCAATTTCATTGACTGATAATGGTTTATTTAAGATTTTCATATGTACTTGATTCAGTTTTGGCAATTCATATGTGTGTAGGAATCTGTAGGGAGCTGCGAATAGCCGCGCCTGAAAGATGATGCTGGCTTCCGCCTTCCACCCCCACCTGGGGGTGGATGCTCTCCGTAGCAAACAACTTCTGATTTGGCTAAGGCTAAGGACTAGGGCGTTGCTTCCGTGTACCTGGACCTATCGGCTGTGCCTACGTGGCACTCCGGGGTTGGACGCCCACTGGTTCAAAGCCACGAGCGGGCTTCCCCTAGGAGAGCAACCAGATAACAGGAAGAGAGCAGAGAGACTAGGAAGGAGGAAGCAAGGAAGCTAGCTAGCAGGGGAAGGAGATTGTAAAGGGGTCCTGAATAAACCGTGGAAAGAAGAGCTGGTTGTCGCGTCTTCCTTGCCGGCGAGGTTGCGCGCGACAGGAATCCATCCATTTCTTTTGTGTTTTCTATCTTACTAGAATAGAAGATCTCATAGGGGCTGGGGAGATGGCTCAGTGGAATAAGCACTTCCCTGGCAAGTGCAAGGGTCTGAGTTCAATCCCTGGTTCCACAAAAATAAAAGACACTAAGAATAGAAGATCTCAAGGCTGGTATTGATGATCTGCTGGATTTTCACAGAATCCATTGTGATTTCATCCTTTTGATTCCTAATTGCATGAATTTGAGTTTCTTCTTTCCTCTTTTGGATAAGGTTCTTCTAAGAATTTAACTACTTTATTTAATCTTCCAAAGAACCAAGTTTTTGATTTATTGATTCTATTATTCACTTAGATAGGATTGCATCAATTTCTGCTTTGATCTTCATTTCTTCCTTCTATGAAATTTGGGTTTGATTTGTTCTTTTTCTAGAAGTCTGAGGTTCAACAGCAGGCGGCTCATGTGAGCTCATTGTGTGCACTGAGAGCGCACTGCTATGATTCTCCCGCCTGGACTGCTTTATTGCATCCCGGACATCCTGGTACATTGTGCTGGTGTTATCATTTAACTGTAGGCACTGTTTAAGCTTTTCTTTAATTTCATCTGTGACCCATTGGTTGTTCAGGAGTGTGCTGTTTAATCTTCAGGTGTTTATGAAGGTTTTTTTTTTTTGCCAACAGTTTCCATTTTCATTACACTATGGTGAGATAATTTGCATGAGCTACTTCAAATTCCTCTGCATTTTCTTAGGCATCTTCTGTGCGCTAGTATGCAGTCTACTTTGGAGAAGGTGCCCTGTGCAGCTGAGAAATATGTGTTCTTCTGTGAGGTAGAAGCTCTGCAGACACCTAGCTAAGTTCAGGTGTGCACAGGTTTGGTTTAGTTCTGATATTTCACTGATTTTTTTTTGTCTAGTTGATCTATTTATGAAAGTATGGCATTAAGGTCCCCCATTACAACTGTGTTAGTGTTCATTTGATTTTTCATATCCATTAATATTTGCTTTATGAAGTTGAATGTACCAGTATTTTACATATTTATGATTGTCATCTCTTCTTGTTTTCCCTTAACAAGTATGTAGCGACATTCTTTTGAGCGGTCTTGGCTTGAATTCCACATTGCTTGCAAAAAGAATAGTTACCAGCCGGGCGTGGTGGCGCAGGCCTGTAATCCCAGCACTCGGGAGGCTGAGGCAGGAGGATTGTTGTGAGTTCGAGACCAGCCTGAGCTACAAAGTGAGCTTAAGGCCAGCCTGAGCTGCATAGTGAGACACTGTCTCAAAAAAAGACAAAAAAAAAAAAAAAAAAAAAAGAATAGTTACCCTTGCATTTTTCTGGATACCTGTCCTATGAAGTATTATTTTCCATCCTTTAACTTTTAGTTTATGAATTTATTTTTGAGTTAAATGTGTTTCTTAAACATCATATCATAATGATATATGTGTACCTATGTTTATAGCAGCACAATTTGTGATAGCAAAATCTTGGAAACAACCAAGATGCCCATCACATGAGGAATGGTTGAAAAAGATGTGGTCAGGGCTGGGGAGATAGCTCAGTAGAATAAGCACTTACCTGGCAAGCAGGAGGTTCTGAGTTCAATCTTTGGTACCACAAAAAAAAAAAAAAAAAAGAAAAAAAGAAAGA